>WURT03338891.1:0-45458 GCA_009936505.3 Holothuria glaberrima | reverse complement strand
GATAGATAGATAGACAGAGTGACGGTGGCGGATCACAATAGCTCAAACAGCTCTTAGAGCTGGTTTGAGCTAAAAAATGTAATGCAATACAGTGTACCTCGCTGCCTTTGGGAGTATACTCTCACTCTCCTTGTAAATATTCTCTGCTACTGTTTGAATACATATTTATGTAGCAATGGTTTCTTCCACTTTGACAGTTCCTTTCAATTTCAATTTTTAAAGTTATTCCTGATTTAAGCTATTTCCCTTCAGGCAAATCTTGAGATAAATCCAAAGGACATGCATACCCTCTTCCAATCTTGACAATCTCATTAAGTAATGCTCCACTCTAAAGTATATTCTTGTCATAAAGAAAGAATTTCTTTCAAAATATAATGATTCTATGACTTTTCAAATTTGGGTATTTAAATTAACATGTAATACAATTATTCACCCAACAATAATTTCAAACATTTTCACAATGAACTAGCATTTTATTCTTTGAATAAGAATCACTTCTATGTCACATGGCAACCATCCAGTTACTGTACATGCTATGTGCTAAAAGGAAAGTCCAGAGCCAAATTTATTTTTGATATGATAAAGGTCAACTTAAAAGAAGGGTCTAGGCTTGAATAGCATTAACTTTGATATGTTAGAGGGGCACTTATTCTAGGCATTCTGGTGAAATTTGCACTGAAATGTGATGTATGGTTCTCAAGATGTGAGCAGATGATAAGGTCACATATTCACCCCAAAGTGAACTTGAAGCAAGTTCATATGACATCATAACCTCACATTAATGAGCTCTCCTATGTTTTACTTTTCACTTGAAACCACTTCACTCCTCCTTAATACCGTATTATCAGAATGTGAATACATGAGAGGCATGGGACATTTACAAACTTCAAAATCCCAATGTGGACCTCATACTCCAAAAGCGAAACAACAGATTGAGAAAAACAAAGCAGTGCTCATCAACGTGAGGACATGACATAACCCCAGCTTGCTCCAAGCTCACTTTAGGTCTTAAATATAGTTATTTCAGTAGCTACTGTAGTATCTTGAGAACTACATGTCAGAATGGAATGAAAATTTCACCAAAATTAATACATTTACTTCCTCTTACTAATATCACAATAAATATTTTGCTTTGAATGTAAACATTATGTATAAATTTTCATTCTGTTCCTATGCGCAGCTATTCACATATTACAAGCTGAACTTACATCACATTTTCTTCAAATCTGACCTTGAAGGAAGTAGGTGTGATGCAAAAGCTTCATATTTGTGAACAATGTATTTTCAGTTCTATTTATTCCATCTATTTTTTAAACACTGAACCCTTAAAGGTAATGAGAAAGATTACTTTATAGCTTCCCAATGCTCTTACATGTTCCTAGCATATTTTCGAGGGGAAATTTGGATTCAATTTTTAAAGAAAAACAACGTGATAAACTTTAGCTGTTAAAGTTAAATGGGAATTTCAAAACCAATGCATGCTTAGGAGATGTCCCTCTTTAACATGTGGGTTCAACGGACAATTTATTCAAGAGTCTCCCTTGCTTTTTGACACAGCAGATGAACCTTCTGTAAAACTTTCTTACACAAAACTTCCTAAGCATACGTCTGGGAGTGATGCATCTACTGCAATGAGTTTTGAGGTGCATGGGTTAGTTAATTTAGAAAGAGCATTATATCAATGATTCTACCACTTCTAGCCATCCGTTATTGAGAATCCTGCATTCTGATTGGTTAAACACTGACCTGTTATTCCACAACACATGGTCAGTAATCATAAAAGCTGATAAAAATGAAGTTTTTTCACAGAGTTTTGGTGCAAGAATAGGAATAAACCCCATTTGTAGGACTATTGTCTCATAAACCGTCTCGACTCCAAATTTAGCAAAATAACGGACTCGGCTTCACCTCGTCCATTATTTTGCCATTTGGAGTCTCAACGGTTTATTCACCAATAATAGTCCGCCAAATGCAATTTATTCCTTAGGTCAAAAATACTGTTAACCATGGTATAAAGTAGTCTACCCAGGCCAGTTGCCAGACAAAGTACTGAAGGGGGCATATTTTTCAGAGGGGGGGGGGGCAAGGTATTAAAAAATGCATTAAGGCAATGGTAATTCTGCATATTTGGGGGGGGGGTTGGGGGCCCTGGCTACAGGCTTGAGTCTACCCTATAGGCATGGAACCTATTAGAACTCACATGATTGGTCAACTAGTTGAGTCCCTTGTGATGTGGCATGAAATAAGCATTAAGTAAATGCAACATTACAAGGATTACAACTGTTGTGGCAGGTAAAGTTCCACTTCACATTTCAAAATCATGCATCTCACTCATGTGACAGACATCATGTAAATAGGCCTTTAAACTTACTTTGTTGATCGAGAACATGGTTTTGTCTCTTTAAATCATCGATATCTGACTGGTGGGAATTGTTCTTTTTCCTCATGTGTTCAATATATTCTGTGGCTTTGTTTAATATCTGTGCTCGAGAAGCCTGTCAAAATGGAAAACATACATATGTCATTGCATGACAGTCAAAGTTTTACTAACATTTACTACACAAAATGTTAATCACGATTGTTGAATTACAATTTTCAGCATGTTTAACAAAGTGTGACCTCAGTATGACTTCATCATTTTGATTTACATCTCTGCAGTAGTTTCAGTAGTCGATACAATAACATATATAACTGAAGTACAGTAACTATTGATTTGACACAGGAGAACACTGTCAAAATGTGAAAAATTGTTATGATTCCTACTGCAACCTTTAAAATATCGCACAAGACAATTTTATACAAAATAGTGTTGTACACCTCCTAACAGTATTGAATAAGCATGTTAGCAGCATATAAAAATACATGACAGTGAGTGAGAGCTCATCAGATATTTCTTAGGTAATTTTTTTTAAGGACACTGATAATGTTCATTTATCTTCTGAGGTTAATTATGACGATGACAATTGTCCCCTTGGGAAATGTAAACATCACACACAAAATGGCAGAGTCACTGGCAAATTATTTACAGATGATTTAATACATATACACAGTACAGGGTATGCTAATACTATGCAACACTATACAATTTCTTAAATCTTGAAAAATAATACTCTTCAAAAGGTGATTTCTGCCCCTTTTACCTAACCTGAATTATAAAGCTACTGTATGTAAGTGAAGAAAAACTAGTTTAAGTTTTGACCTCAAATTTAAAAAGATTCCCTCAAATTTTGAAGGTGAGCGGAGTGGGATGCAAGAACACATAGCCCTCTTACTTTATCTTCCAGTGCAAGCACTGGTTGCAGGATCAGTTACCATAATGTTACACACATTTCCCTGACCTTTTCATTTTCTAAGTTTGGTATTGCATCTCTCAGCATGTTGAAACTATCTTTGATGTGATCTCTTCGTTTTCTTTCTAATGCATTGTGGTGGGCTCTCTTGTCAGCCTGTAAAATAGAAAAAAAAAATAAAGGTTTGGTTGATGACACAAAAGTTTTCAAACCACATATTAATCAAAGGTAGCCAGAACCACGTTTCTAAAAAAAATCAATTCTTAAGAGCTACCTGTAGTTCACACGCCACAATTTAACATCGCCATAAAATATATGGACCTCTTCATACCTGACTGCCTTTACGCCATGTATGGTTTAATTACATTACATGGTGGTGATAAATGATGAAGTAGGGAGCAGACTAAATGTTGGTCACAAGGTTGACATCTTTATTGCCATTACATGATAGATACCTTTACTAAATATATGCCAAGATTTGTAAACTGTATACTGTGTCATATTCTTGGACTTTGTTTGCAATCCTTTCTGAAGAGAAAATAAAAATTAAAAAAAAAAAATAAACATTTAGTAAGAGAATGATCTTTCTTTTACACTTTTACATGCCAGGAACACTTTTTGAAGACTGAGAAGTTGCTGACAATTTCTGTATTTGCACAAATATGTCACAAAATTGCAGGCAAGCAAACTCACTTCACACGCTAGATTCCATTTTCACCTTAAATGGGTAACAGACAAGTCTAGACTAAGAACAGCAATTAATGGAATCAATTACTTACACAAGCCTTTGAAGAAACATTTCTAATCAATAGTCTGGAACTAACGGCTCTAGATCTTTTGGGGTCAATGACACTTTTTGGACAAAGCCACAGCAAACAGATAACGCCCAGGAAGGGGCTGTGATGTGATGCTGTATGGTACTTTACATACTCAATTCTGGAGGTAGCTATCTTATAAGGTTTTGGATGTTGTTTGTTTTTAAACCAAAAGGACAGTGCATGAAAACTTCCCCTAAATTGAACAGAAAACTCAAATATTTAAAGTAAAAAGAAGCAAATTTCATGTAGCTAATGGACGGATGCTACTGTTCTTTCTAACATATTTTTAAAGAAATACTAACTTAAGCTAAATAACTATATAGAGTTTACAAAACTATCAAGATTATCCAATCATAATCTATTACTGTATTTATAACCTGGGAATATTTCAGAACACCTTGGACTGCCAAAGGGCACAGGGGTGGGGATGTAGGGTACCTTATGGTGTCTCTGCTACTGGGGAACAGGGGGACATGTCCCCCTCCCAATATTTGAAAAATTGCCCATTGACTTTGATTTTCACACAGTAAATTATTTGAAAAATGTGGTCATGCCCCCCTCCCCTTCAGTAGTGAGAACAAATTGCCGTCCTTGGAACTACATACTGTAAGTTAACAACCCTAGGGAAGTAAAAAACAGAATGCCAGTTCCATTAACAGGGAACTATCTTTTTAACTCTACCTCACATCACAGAATAAACAAGCTTCTCTTAAGCTACAGTTCAGAGTCTGAACTTGAATTTTTCTCAAATGTATTAGATGTTTGTGCAGTATTTACATACAGATGTTCTCATGTGTAATAACAAGCAGGTAAAGTACTGCACCTTGCTTACTCAAATATTATATATTTTAAATTTGAGACAAACAGTCTGAAAAAATATGCTTGTAGTCAGAAGTAAAGTCTACAGAGATTGAGGAAAGCTGTAGAAACTGGAAATTGTTGATTAGGTTAAAAGAGCTGTATCCTTGTAATATCAGCTGCTGTACTGCATCTTATAATGCATGGTCCTACAGCAGAAGTCCCCAAATGTATTTATGTATGTATGTATGTAGTACGTACGTACGTATGTATGTATATATATTTCTCTAAATTCCCCAATAGCTTAGGGTGAAAGAAGTTGTTGAAAAGCCGACTCTTGGGGGAAAAAAAATAAGGCGAAAAAACGGATTCCCCTTAACGTTTACACACACTTTTTATATAGGAATACATAAACGTGTGATAACGTCCTTAAATTACAGACACAATCTATATGCTATTACTTCAGAGTCGACGAATTTACGGACGCATATCTGTTTACACGTATGGATGGCAGGCCATTGGAATAACATTGATTAAATCTTGAGGACGCTGGGGGAAAATATTTCCTTATGTATTTTATTATTAATTTTTTTTGGCCTTATGGTAGGAAGATAAAAAGACTTTCATCTGAAGGGGGGGAATTAGCATTATATATATATATATATATATATATATATATTTCTCTAATTCCCACCTTAGGGTGAAAGAAGTTGTTGAAAAAGTCGACCATAGGGCGAAAAAAAAATAAGGCGAAAATACGTATTCCCCTTAACGTTTTCACACACTTTTTATATAGGAATACGTAAACTTGTGGTAACGTCCTTAAATTACAGACACAATCTATATGCTATTACTTCAAAGTTGACGAATTTACGGACACCTATCTGTTAACATGCACGGATGGCAGGCCATTGAAATAACGTTGTTTATATCTTGAGGACGTTTTGGGGAAATATATGCTTATGTATTTTATTTTTTTTTTTTCGCCTTAAGGGAGGAAGATATACAGACTTTCGCCTTAAGGGGGGAATTAGGGTTATATATATATATATGTGTGTATTTCTCTAATTCCCACCTTAGGGCGACAGAAGTTGTTGAAAAGTCGACCATAGGGCAAAAAAACGGATTCCCCTTAACGTTTTCACACACTTTTTATATAGGAATATAGGAATACGTAAATGTGTGGTAACATCCTTTTGCAGACACAATCTATATGCTTTTACCTCAAAGTCGACAAATTTACGGACACATATCTGTTACTGTAACTTCAACGGATGGCAGGCCATTGAAATTACGTTGATTATACCTTGAGGACGTTGGGGGAAATATATGCTGAGGTATTTTATTATTTTTTTTTTCGCCTTAAGGTAGGAAGATATAAAGACTTTCGCCTTAAGGGGGGAATTAGCGTTATATATATATATATATATATATCTCATTTGCACATACATAACTGAGTATTGTTTAGTACATACAGGTGAAGTATAGGGCGTATGTACTACATATAGTGCAACTATTAAGTCATGTACATACAATGCCCTTCATACAAGTTTGCTGTGATAACCTGCTCAATTGCACAGTACAATATTATGCATATCAGACAACTGCAGGGACTCTGATGAGGAGTTTATGTAACCTTTAGTGTAACCTATTTATGAGCTACAACACACCAAGTGTATACATTTCTATTAGTAAAGTAGTGCATGTTATTGTATGTAATGTTCTAAACTGTTTCTTCTCCAAATGCCATTGACTCTTTGGACAACTACAGTTGATTTCTTCAGAGTAAAGGCAAAAAATTACTGTCCATACAGTAGCTTTTATGGAAAGAAAAAACACACACAAAACTGACAAAAGTGTTTGGGCACTCGTCAAAACATTGGGTGACGTTGTATTTACTATTAAGTACTGTACTGTACATTAATATCCAATCTTACCTGTTTGAAAGTCCTTCAACACTACTCTGGAACCCAGAACCTAAACCAATTAAAATGGCGATCAGGGCAAGTTGAAGGCTGTTGCAATTTCAAGGGGATATGGCATCCCCCAAACCAGGCAGTTGCTAGCAACTTAATGCCCAAACATCTTTAGGAATAGCCCTAGAGTTTTAAATACAGCTGATGACTGCACTTTGACTGACGTTCATTCATACAAAATAGCTCCACTCTGGTTAGTCAACGATGACTTGTACACAGTTGTGTTTCCGATTCAGCTCACAAACCTGGTGTCGTGTGTCAATTGGTCTTCATGTAGAGCAATTGAAACTCAGTGCAGTCTAACTGTGGCTTTGTCTTGGAGGTGTTCTAGACAGGTTTTATTTTGTTTTAATTGGAGGAGGGGCTAAAAGTAAATTAGTTGGGAGAATTTCTCCTGTCTGAGGTGAGTTTAGAGTCTTTAAAAGCATCCCAAAGAAAGAAGTTTGCATTGTTTGGGGGCGAGCTTGATGGAGGGAGCCACAGATGGTGCCCAGTGTGAAAGTCTCCCTAGTTTGGGTACCGGAGCTGAGTCATTGAAGCAGAAGTGTGTTAGGTAGGTATGAAACATGGCATATATCAAAGAGAAACTCGGGTACTGCAGTACAATACTGAATACCTACACTGACTGTGACCAGAAACCCCAGCCCTACCCCTTCCCCTTGTGAATTTTTGCCCAGGAAATTGTCCCCTAATCCAAACTTTTCTGAAGGATGGAATTTTAAAGGTGTGTTATTGCTATGGCTGGGGAATGGAAGGGTCCAGGAAGGAATGGCTCGGGTGGGAACTGTCCCAATTATCCAGGGGTAAGTTGTCCAGAATTGTCTAAGGTGGGGTCACTGTCTACAAACCAACTAATTCATATAAACTGAAGACATAACCCCTGAGGAGACTGTATGCCCTTTAAAACACTGAACTGTATCCTTTAGAAACCAGTGTCTCATCAGGGAGTTGTTATTTGGATGGAGAAACAAGGCTTTGAAGTGAGGTTTGTACTGCCGATGCCACAAAGTACTGTAATCCACCACTTTTGTCTTTTTTGACAATTCTATCAGACTTGCACTGAATTAGGAAGTTAACACAAAAGAGATTTGCATCTGCTACATCTACAGCAAGATTGGGGGTTTTCCTGCACTGCATCATTTCCAGGTGTCAGGGAAATAAAAAGTTTTTGCATCTTTTGACGCTCGTTGACATGTATGACAGTACATCAGTTACATTTCATGTCCAAATATGGACAACAATCTATATCTGCTTATTTCAGGAAACCTCCGGAAACTTTTCATATTGTTGTACGAAAAGTGAGACTTCTACCTCGTCAACTCATTTACATGTATCTCGTAAAGGAAGGGGCCAACTGTATTCTTTTATTTCAATTAAACAGTTGCTGAGAGTTCAATATCACCTGCTTTATTACAGTGCTTTGGCAGCACAAAGCTACACATAAAAGTATTGTTCTGCTCAGGCCACTTGTTAAAGGATTACATGACTTGAATGATGTTACCAGGTGAATGATATCTAATTGGAGTCACCAAACTATGGAAAGAAATCCCTTTGCACCAAGTAAAAAAAGTTTATTGTTTATAACCTCCCATCAAATTAATGGGCATACATGTCTTAAAGTATTAACCTAAATTAAACTTTGCGATTATCTCCATCCAAATAACAACTTCCTGGTCTTATAAACTGTATATTCAATGTGCATTCAGGCAGTAACTTTATCTGCATAAACCAATGATAACAATGATGGCCAAGCATTAGCCTATAACCAGCTTCTTGACAGTGTATCAGTTGGTACCATGTTTATATACCTGAACTGTACATTGCATTGGAATGTGGTTTACCTTGATTAGAAATGAAGCTAACAGATCTTTGTGAATTTCTGTGATACCAATATTTATGCAAGACATACTGTAATTTTGGCAAACTCAAAAGTAAATTGACCTTAGCTCAAAGCAATGAAGCAGTAATTTACTATGTAGGCAAATCATGGAGTCTCCAAAAATTTGACATAAAACAGGTTTAATGATAAATAAGGAGACTGTTTCTTACCTACTTAACTTTCACATTTTGGATGGGGGGGGGGGAGTGGGGGTTTTATTGCTTTATTTAGGTTAATCCTTATTTTACTTATGATGTGCAATATTTTTCTGTTTAATATGAAATAGTGACAAAAATACTGTTACGAGGAAATCTGACAGGTTCAGCAAGTATTTCAGCTGTACTGCCATTCTCTTTGAAGGCTCATACAGTACATTATATCTAAGGTTACCTTTACTCTACTTCAATTTTATGACTCTGGCCAGGAGTGGGGGAAGAAGGGGAGGGGGTAACAAATTTACTGTCCCTGGAGTCTTGGCTTTCTCACAATTTTTAACAACATCCAAAATAAGAACCAGACTCATATTATGAGTGTTGCCTTTGTATTTTCTTTACAAGATCCAATGAAGTACTGTAACACACCTTGCAGCCCTATTCTTCATCCCACCATTTGCATTTTCTTTCGTTGACCAAAACTGTTTTATGTACAGTGTCCGCAATTCAGTTTTACTTTTACTCTACACTTTCCTATCTGCTATTACTGTACATACAGTATGCCTGTGGCAGTTACTGTATGATGTTTATATTGCAAGGGTCATCACTTCCTTTTTGAGTCTGTTGTGACTCCAAAGGCTGCAGGTGCATGATTCCAAAAGTGTATGGGCTCACCAAGCATATAGAACTGTATGGTATAACTACCCCAATGATAGCAATTGTCTCAATTAATTATAACTAAATTATATTTGTGAAACATGCACTGGTGTTATTTTACCTTTTGTACCTCTTAGAACATGTGTACTTAAAGGGCATAAACAGTCACCTCAAACTTATTTTAAAACAACAGCTATATTCCAAAAATTTCTTCAGATTATTTCTCTTCCAAGTCTCTCATGATATTTCAGGACTTAGATCTTTCATAGTCAAGGTAAATCATGGAGTTACTCCTTGTGAATTTTACAATTTAGTGAGGAAAACATTGTCACATACTTCTTAACAGCCATTCATGAAATAGGGTAGATGAATACACGTATTTAAATTGGGGTGACTGCATTTTCCCTTTAAGTACAGCCAAATTGCCAATCAGTCTCCTTTACAACAATGACATTATACTATAGGCTTACATCACAGTGCAGGTATTGTGTTCAGAATGTTGTTTAAGTGCAAATGTATGTTCCATGAATGGTACTGTAGCATGGGTATAACATGTACACAAAATCAATGTTTTGCATTTTTAAAGAGATGATCAATGCATTTTACACAGACAGATGAAATATAGGTCTGACTTTGGAAATTTACTGCAGTATAGTATGTGTACATAAACTGTGCACAGTGTTGTGCATTTAACTGTTTACTATACACTGTAGGTTCTTCATATGCAACAATTAAGATTTTTTCAATTTTACGGATTCACTCCATAAGGTACTGTATCCAATTTCCACCAGCTTTAACATAAACTTGAAAACTTCATTAATATGCATAGACACATGGTAGACTAGTGCTCCTAAGAGCAGTGGGTAAATAAACAGGGTTTCAGGAGAAACTAGAAAAAAGGTTGTTCACCTTTGTGTAATACCAACTGCTGCACATGTACACAATAACACAGCCTCTGAAATGACCCTTGTAACCTGCAGCAATTTACACAGACAGAAACAGACAACACAAGTACCCTACAGTCCCATCATGCAGTGCATTTTGAAATCACGCCATGTTACGATAAAGTTCTAAAAACTCCGAATAGAAGTGACTGTAAATTGTGTATTCTAAAAGAGTACAATCCCTTGTTGTTGATGACAAAAACATTGTACCAATTCATAATTACAGTACTGGCTTCAAGAAGTCTTTTACACAAGAGATGAATTTCCCACAGTGAAAAAAAAAAAAAAAAAGGTATAAACTCATAAAGACAACAACTACAAAATTTAATCAGTACCCCTGGAAGTGACCCTAGAGGTGGCTTTTATACAACAAAGTTTGTCTTTTCTCTTTTTTTGAAAATTCAGAGTACATGGTAAAGTGAATTGTTATCATGGGGTGAAATTCAATCAGTAAAGACATGGATGGCAAAGTATAGAAAGATTGGTGAAGTCTGCCAAAATATCAATTTATTTTGGGGCAATGCCAAAGAGTGGTCTTTGAATCAGCCACAGAAAATCCAAACAGTAAAACGATAACATTTTCTTTTCTGCAGTAAAGTGTAATTACTTTTATACACATCACAAGTTCAGAACAGTTAAAATGAAGGGTGGAATAATACGCAACTGCATCTTTGCTTTGTTGTCAAGTATGTTAATTGTGTTCCACAGTTATGATTACTTGTTGGCTCTTTGGCTATTAAAGCTCAAGTGCAACAATATCTGCTCTTTATAGCTCAGCCAAGAATAGATTAACACATGACAGACCAATAGGTATACAGGTGGATGACAAAGTCTAAAAGATCCTGTATTTCAAAGGTGTCAGACATAAACGGTGTATGATCAGTATGATGTCTATTCATGCATGGATATGAGGAAATAAAACAACCAATCCATAACATGATATCATGGGAATAACAACTCCCAAGACTTCTAACCCTAAACCTTTCCTCATGTCTCTAACCCTAACCTAAACTGGAGAAACATGATACCAGGCATAATATGCATGTCTCAAGACACAAATGTGACACCTTAAAAAAAGAAAGAAAAAAAAGAAAAAAAAAAAAGGATTTGGTGCAATAAAGAGATGTTATGTCATTTAAGGCTTATGGTTCATCTTGATCAGGAGTCTCTAAACTTTTACACACAGTGCAATTCCATCTGCAGTTCAGCACACCCATATAAACTGACCTACCACCATCCATGGGTGGATCAACATCAAGTATTCTCCAGTGGTGAGTTAGATACTGAACACACTCTAAATCCTTGACATGTCATAATACTGTACCTCATTACAGGAACTTGTCTGCATACAGTATTTCTTTGAGATTTGTGACACACACTACACTGTACTCATTCACATGCCAGACCATACGTAGGTTACAAACCCAGAGTGACAGTTCCTGTCTATAATACAAGTACAGTATTAACAATTCCTGGGGGAATCATTCCTTATTTCAGTACATGTTCACGGAATACTAACATAACTTCACTTTGTGACATATAGGTTTAAATAGAAATGTGCTGCAAGGATATTTCCATCTATTTTTCTTCAAATATCTCTTCTCAGTTTCCAGTGGGAACACATGAGAAAGTCGAAACACTTGAAAAGTGACAGCTTTAAAAAGGAATCAAGCCTGATGATTCTTTCATGCTCAATCCTCTTCAAAAAATGTTTCCTTCTTAGCTTCCGATGAATAATAGGTAGGATGCATGGGGCTGCAGTTACTGTATCATCTTTGTTGAAGTATCACAATATATAATTTTTCAACAATTTACCATGACAGTTATGAGAGAATAGTCTGATATTAGAATTTATAAGTGCAGAATACAAACTATGCAATCCCCCTCCACCCACCCACCCACCCACCCCAAAAGAAAAATATGAATTTCTTTCCCTCCATCAAAGGTGCTCAAGCACCCCTAACATATTGCATAATATGGCAAATTGGCAATACCACATGAATTCCTACATCTACTGTATATTTCATACACAATGACCTTTACATAGCATTACACATTCGAGGACAAGAAAGGATGTACAAGACAAGGCAGTCCATACTATATCTGGATGCCATAGCAGTGGATCATAATCAATTGGCCACTCAAAGACTACCCAAGTTAATCAAAACCATTTTCTGTTTTTTTGCATATTTAGTACTGCATGCATATATGTATATATGGTACTTTAAGCTACCAATAATACAGCTGTTGAAACTATAGCCTACATCTCTTCATACATTGGCAACTTAAACAGTAAATCTTGGTTTATTGAAAGGTTTAACATCCCTGGTAAATGTAGAAGTACTGTACTGTACATAAAACCAATAAATTTTTACTATATTCCCAGGTAAGCATTTATGCTCCTGCAATTAAAATTCAATGTCTCCAGGTGCATGCTTGTAGCATCAATATGTGCTACAATTATTGTATACTGTTTGTAGCTACATTTCAAGTATCTAGAAGGTCAAAAGTTCGCTTTCTGAGCTACTTTTAGTTGGCTAAAAAAGTACCCTCAACAGAAAGGTAGGAAATACAGTAACTGGTATACAGTATATCATTACAGTTTCCTGTTTCTTACATTTACTGTATACTATGTACAAATGTACAGTTCATACTAAAGTCATCTAGTACAGAGAGAGTAAGGACAGCAGAATTTCAAAAATATGGCACAGGCTAGTAAGTGTTTTAATTATTTTCGTATACCAAAAGCTGCACAGACCACCCAACATCAGGACCAAACCAAAACCATCCCAAACGGAAGTTGGTTTCAGGTTGTCTTATAGATTTCAGACTGACTATTGAGTGGTCAGATCTGTTATGAGACGGACATCAGTTTAGTCAAAAGTTAGTGATAACTCCATTTTAGACCCAAATTCATAAAAAAAAAAAATTAGAAAGCCAACAAAATGATCGCTGTCCCTTTACTGCCTTTTTTTTTCAAGGTAAAATGACCATCCACAACCATACCAATACCTAAACTTGCTATAAAGCTTGTACTGTAGTATCTGGTGCACTGGAGTAAAATCTATCAGGGGATATTACAGTAATAAAGGCTCACAATTATTTTTCTGAACTTCGTGCTTTTTAAATTTTCTTGGGCAAAACCTTTTTCAACAGGACTTGTTTCTCCATGGAACCTTGCTTCAGCTTTTTTCAGGTTGGTCTTTTGTGGTAGGTGGTAGGTTTAGGGTGATTTGGCTTCCCTGAAAATCAACTCTGGTTTGTCTCAGGTTGTTTGAGTCCAAAGCTTCATTAGTCTTGGGTGGTCTCAGTTATTTATCCAGACCAATGATTGGGTGGCCTGGACATAAAAAATCAGTTATCATAGCATTTCCAGAAGCAGTAATTATTTTTATACCATTGGTGAAGAAAAGTCATGGAAATTGTGAGCAAAACATGGGATTTACAATTCATGAAAATGGCATTACAATCTGCCAGCTTTCATAATGTGGAGTTCATATTACTACATGCCTTTTTTTTCTGAAAAACATGAAACCATACAGCAAAATGATAAAAATTTATTTAACAAACTGGGAAAATTTATGAGTTATATATTAAAGGAAAACAGACAAATGGAATTCATACAAAGTACTACAGCTCCATATAGCAAACTAGTAATGTTTTTACAAGATGAAAAACAAATATTTTTTAATAGAAAATGAACAAAATGAAAAATTGTGGAAATTCTGAAATAGAATTTGCAAATTTAAACTCAGTGTACACTTTAGCTTTACACTGTATGTTATGTAAGGACCTCAGACTGCAAAATTGTTCTGTAGCATCCTGAGACTAGGCAACACCTGAAATTTTCAGCTAACGGAAACCACTCTAAAAAAACGATCTATACTCATCAAACTTCCATAAACAGAGGTTGATAAACTCCTCTTCTTAGGAAATGATGGATTGAACCAGAAAGCGCCGGGGAAGGTGATGTACAGTAAAAACACGAAAATATCAGAGCCGCAAAAAACACGTAGTGAGTCATTCCACTGGCAATGAAGCAAGGGTGACTTACAGCAGCAAGCTGAATAGGAAGTGTGTAGGGTGCCATCTAGTGGGGGTTTGTTCATTGCCAAGAGTTTTTCTGTGGTAGATGGGGCTGTCCAATAGTAGTAATAGGGGAGGCAAGTAGGAGCAAAATAGATTACAAATAATTTCTTTCTGTCTGTAGCCTAACATTTGGATATTTTTATTCTTTTACTGTACTGTACAGAACAAGTGCAAGAGAAATGAGTACAGTACAATGAGCTACTTAAATGCAGTATGCATATCATTTACTGTAGCTGCTCATACCATATGTTACAGCATGAAAGGTTACAAAGAAGGCTTAAGTGGTTTACCAGACTACCTTGGAGTCGTGACTCCTGCACTGGGATTGAGTAGCAACTCCACTTCTTTGGAATCACAACTCCAGGTGGGTAAATTTTTCAATACCATCAAGAAAATGTATGAAACTCATATTTTGGAGTTAACAATTCTGCTGATTCCTAAGTTACAATGAATTATTATGACAAGACAGGCTCTTTTCATCTTTTTCTCTGTTCATTAGCAAGTTTTCTCTTCAGTTGACCACCACTATTCTCTGACACTGTTAGCCAGGCACGTCAGCCATTGAGAGGCCTGTAGAGTAATCCTACTGGTGTAAGGGACTGGTCTGTATTCTGATGTCTCTTCTTTCCATTGTCCCTATATTCTGACAACAGTACACCAAGGTTAGTTTTAGGTTAGGTTAGTGCTGGGTTAGGTTAAGATGATAGTCCTAGGGTTCATTTTTTCAGAACATACAGAAGAGATGTTGAAACATGGAGCTGTAACCCTGGAGTAATATTGCTTATGGTTAGCTGGTAGACTTTACAGTCATGCAACAAATTATTGCTGCTGATGGGTATAGGCTATGTTAGTGTCTGTTATGACAGCGCAGTAGGAATCTTGACTCCTAAACAGAATCAAGGTTAATTAGGTCCTTGGTATCCAACTCCCAAAATAATTGTCCCTTATGCCTAATACACAGAACTATACACTGTACTTCATAAACTGTGCTATTATTGCATATATACATTGCAATGAATACAAAGAGTACCATGTCATTACGTAAGCTGAAGTTTATTACTACAGCAAAATATCCCAGGTTTAATTTTGACAATATCTGTCAGTCTCATTGACTATCCCTACCAGCTTTTTGGTGTTGTTTTGACCTTTACCTTCCTGGGTCAATAGTTTACTAGATATTAGTACTATCTTCCTCCTTTGCAATATGCTGCATTAATCACTGCACTTTCGGTTACCCCATTGCCAAGGAGAAGAAACAATGAACCAATTCTACCAGAAATGTTTTAGATGGTACTGGTACTTTTTTTTTCTTTTTTTTTCAGTATTTCAATTGACATCCAGGACTGAACATGCAAACAAAATTGCTGGTAAAAATACATCACTGTACTGTACGTTAGTGTTATGTAGACAGGATGATGAACAATGACAGAGTTCTTTCTGGTATTACAGATACTGTACTGTACCAACCAAAGTGAACAAATTCTGTGACATTAAGTGTACTGTAGATCAACCATGACTGAGGCAAATTAAGCACCCAAGCACTTTCCTTTTTTTGCTACAGAAACATCCAAGATGGCCCAAAATGCTACTTCCAAGGGATGGAATTATAAATATCTTTAAATCAGACATCTCAGAAGGGAAAAAATCACCAATTACACAACATTTCCATTTTGTACAAAACAATATTTCCATAAGTAAAAACAAAAATACTGGATATTTCCATTCCTATGACTACTCAAAAGGTATTAAAATAGGCCTATGCATACAGTACACGTTGTAGTTACTGTATACAAGAAAATTTTGCAAAACAATATCCTCTCGTTACTTGAACACTTAACAGTTTACCTTTGTTACAGATACAGTAGGATGATTTAGTTTTTTGACCGTGATGAGTATTTAAACGATGGTACTGTACTTCCTTATTTCATGTTGTCCCAACTCACTTCATAATATACACTGCCTTGTATCAATTTAAACAGCCCTCCGCCAGCTCTTATTCCAGTCAGAAGTTCGCATTAAATTTTTCTTTTTTTTAGTTTGGGTGAGGGCCGAGCTGTAGGTTAGTTTATTTCTGTGAAGTACAGTACAGTATTTAAATAAATCTAGTTTTATAACATTAACAATGGTAGATAAACATTATGGTAGTTCAATCCAGCTGAAAATTCTTACAAAATTGACCAAAGCTGCTGGTTATGCAAGCTGAATTCATTAAAATTGTAGCCTACTATTCAAGGGTTGGCGGATAGTCTCGGACAGCCCACCCAGTCTTGATTTTCTAGGTACAGTAGCCTTCTAGAATCACTTTTCTGGGAAGCTAGTCAGCAGACAGAAGAGTCACTACCTGTTCTTTGACTGTCCAATCATGTGCTATGATTTAAGGGCAAGGGGGGAACATCAATATTTCAGTGCCAAAGTAAGCCCACCAGGATACACTATTATCTTTGAAGTACAAGTTTCTGGGACAAGGAAATGGTAGGGAGAAGAGGGGGTGCTCCTAGACTCCCAAATTTGGACTCAGCATTAATGGCATGTACCTTTATTCCAATACTGTCTGATTACTTTTCACACTTTGCTAATGGGCCAATATGGTACTGTGCTATGTTAAAATTAAAAGTTGCATTTCTGTAAATTTCTGACATGAAATACAATGCACAAGTGTACATTTAAGCACATCACAAACCATCACATAAAGTACTGTGCATACGCAGAAATCCCAGGGGTGTGGGGAGGTTGAATTCTACATCCCCCACTCTTTAGAAATGTTCCCATAGACTGTCACTTTCTCACAGTAACTTTTGCCCCAAGGACCAATCCCCCCCCCCACTTTTTCACACAAATTTCCACTACTGGTACTGCACAACTACAAGTCCTCGTGGATGACAGCAACGAAATAACAACTTATCTTACAATGGACTGATCTCAATTTTACCTAAGATCACAGCTTTCAGCTTCAGTGTGTTGGCTAAGTGTTTTAAGGAATTTCTTACACGTCAGGTCTGTTAATAAACATTGTCTCAAACTTGAAACTCCAACAAACAGTCGATCATGGAATGGATTGTACTGGAAGTTAACCAGTTACGTACCATAGGATTGATTTCATGTTGGTTCGTGTTTATATGCTTGGTTAAGTAAATGTTTCTGTTCAAGCTACTACCATATATACTACAACAAAGTTACTGTACTACAGAAGCATATTGGTATCATCTGAAATGTACTGAAGTGCAATTTCACCTTGCATGTAAATATTGTTGTACAGTCAAAGGGCAAAGTTCACTTGAGCTATGACATGGTGTTATCTACATGAGAGCTAGATAACACCACTCAGTTTGTTTATTAGAACATTTTTATTTTCAATGCCCAACCCTGGATTTGTCTATGAAAGCTTAAGTATCCAGGGTCTCCTGAGACACCTCTGTAACTGCAAAATTATGTAAGTAGATTATTTAAAGCTGTAATTTAAGTGGTATGGCTGTCAACAAGCCGTTTTTTTTTTGCACAGGCTTTGCAGAGATCTGTTCTAAATGAAATTAGTACACCCCTAACCACATTTTAAATAGCTTTATATATAATATAGGTCTGCTACTGAAGAGAATTAAATTTCAACCCTGGATTTAGTTCCATGTCTGACCTTCCAGTGCTGGATAAGGGCAGTGGTACAGTATCCAAAGCTACTGTATGATCACCTATCATTCTGAGGTTCAAGGTTGGATCAGTCAGTCACATTTTAGTTCAGTATTAAGGTACATGATTTTCATCCAAAAACAATGTACAGTTTTCATGTCAGAGAAAAAAATTTGATCTAATGAAATGGGTGGGTTGGTTAGCCACCTGACAAGAAGTTGCTATTCTGTATATCTGTCACAGGCTTCATCCACAGTTGTGGTCACAAGCATATGAGGTGGGGGTACAAGGGGGGGAGGCATATGCCCATTAGTTAAGTTAATAAAAATTCGGGCAAATTAGTGTGAGAATTCGATATTGAGGCAAAAACTAACCTCGCCCCCCTAGAAAAATTGATCCCTGTATGCCTATGGTTGTGGTTGTTGAGGGTCGTAAAGTAAATGCTACTCACATTTTTGTACAGTATGTAGGCTACTGTATCTTTCCTTTTCAGCAAGAATGGGACTGCAGTACATGATGGACCAACGAAAAGATTTTTGGATGTGTAAACATTAATCATTTAAGTAGGAAGAAAGGTTTACATGAAGGGAATCCATACGTTTAATGGCTGCATTAACTAGTATACTGTGAAAGGACTTAATGTAGTCAAACTTTTGTCAAAAGTTTCTCTGACTTCCTCAGGACTGAAGCAAGGTTACAAAAGCAAAGCAAGCAAAGTCTGCTGCAATATATCAATGGTCCACCAAAGGACCCTTCAATTCCATGTGGGATGTACATTACAAGCTGGTTACCAAATTTATGGCAAGCCTAGCTATTCCAAGTGGAAGGAAAGCTGTAGCCCCTAAAAAAAAACCCATATGCCCACAAACTTGGGAAACACATTTGGTGCACGCCAGCCAGCTTAAAGCAATCTGCTACCCGAGGATCTGAAGAAGCAAGAAACTACCACTACTTATCAAGTTGTTACACTTGTCCACCCAAAGGCACTTCATTTGACCCAAAGGACAGCATGTAAGGCTTGCCATCAACATCTGTTGACCTGCCAACAAAATCGGTTGCAGGCCAAAGCACCTTCAGGCTAACCAGATGACTAACCATCTTTGCTTGCTATGTAATCCTTATTTCAGTCATGAAGAAGTCAGAGCCACTTCAGGCAAAAGCTTGACTTCATCCAAGTCCTTGAACCATGTACTCCTTAAAACCTTCTAATTGATCATTACAGTTAGGCAAGTCCCCTTGAAGATCCAAAAATTACCATTGTCTTAATGCATCATAGTAAGTCTCACTCCCTGAAAAATATTCCCTCCTCCCAGAGCTTTTTTGCCCCCTTCAGTACCCTGTTTGGCTACATGCCTGCAATTTTGTCTTTCACTCTTTCATGAGATTCATAGTTCTTCACAGCACGTTTTATGATTTTTGTCTTCCAAGAAAAATCCCAACAGATTTTTTCCAAAAAAATAAGGGACTGTCTTTTATATTTCATCTGTCATGTGACTTAAGCTGAATGTTATCTATTAACAAGTTTTACACTACTATTACAATAAATGAAGGCACCCAAACTGAGCGCCATAAAGATACTGATTTTTCTTCAACGCTTCCCAAAAGTTCAAGTTGTCTGTCTTTGATAACTTAGTACTTTTACAGTACATATATTGTCAACACAAGATGACCACATCACTATTACAGATCACATCATGAACTATTGAACTGGTTACCATTATGGAGAAAATCCACTTTGCATCCTATATGAGCTGGTCAATCAGCTCCAACTTTTTCCGAGGTGTATAGCTGCTATATGGCTCTAAAGCAAAATGTAAGAGACATACTGTACAACCAGCCTTTAATGTGAAATAGATACCTCAAACTACAGAAAATGTGGCCTACATAAAGGACTGTAACTTACTGTATGCATTTCACACATTATTAAATAGATGCCAGAAGGAAAGGCTATCAAATGTGTAATGGAGGGGTCTTGGGGTCATAATTCCCCTCAATAATTTGGTGAGGGGACTGAACAGATACACAAAATAATTGTATTGTCCAACATTTGATCAATGAACATAATAGGCCTGTTTGCTGATTTTTACGAGTGTAACACATGCAATACTTCCCTCTAATAATTTGGTTATAAGGGACAAAACACTGTACAGGGGTTGAAATTCCTGATGTTCTGAGGACAGTGATTTTCCGAAAGCCACTGTTCCAAGGAAAAGTGTTCTTCTGCAAGCAATTTGCAAACATCCTAACTTCTACAACTGTAAAATAATCATGCCCTGAATAACAAAACATCCCCATAATGCGATTTACTGTAGTACTAAAGTGTAATCTCATTTCAAACGTAATCAGTTCTTGGTTGGACATGTATTACACTCTACACAGGGTATGTCTTTTAAGTATTTATGTACTGTGCATACTGTCAGTTTGATTCCTAGCACATAAAAACTTGTACAATTATCTCACTGCAAGTGTACTGTTACAAGCCACCTTTCATCACCCTTTGTCTTACAGTACATATGGTATTGTCATGTACTGCACATTCTGTATTAAATTACTCTATACAGGGCATTTCTTTACTGGTTTATTGCAGTCCCTTGATTACTAAACTAATTCTGTAAACAACTCAAACTCTTTTACACTATGACATATTCTGAACAGGAAAATTTGTTCTGGAACAGTAGTTTTGAAAAAAAGCACGTCAGAGTAACAGTGGCAAGAAAAACGTATTTTGCACTTCCTGCTACAGGCTTAACCAATCACAACTTTGTCAACAACTGTGACAGTGCACAAGTTTGCTGATCATGTAGATTTGACAACTCTGCAGAGACTCTGTTCAGATTTTTTGGCAGGCTTTCCAAGAACCCTTTCTACTTTTCACTCAAGAAAATGTACAGTACTGTACATGCTGGACCATTAAAACTTTAATTGTGGACCCAGAGATGGCATGGTTTCTAATGTTACCTACATGTACAAAGCCAACTGTAGCTATCCCTCCATACTCCTCATTTAGTCTTGAAAGTTTCCATCAATGATGACAATTTTTTCAAACACCACTCTCCTTAGAACTGAATCATTATGTAGATATTGTAATAATTAGGCATTCTTGCTCCAAATTCATTAATAGCATTATACAACTACACTAAGGAATTAATTAATAACCATAAGGATATATCTTAAGAAAAATGCTATTTTCACATATATTATTTTTTTTTTTTTTTGATAATTATAGTAATAATTGACTCATACAGTGGCAATCAATTACTACAGTTTTTGCGGATGATGCTTCACAGGAAAACATTATACTAATCTATTAACAGAACCCTCATGTTGCCTGCCTCATTATATAGTTTACTTTTGTATTTCTATCCCCTCCCCCCAACCCTTCATGCAAAATTTATGCAAATTTACTTTGATTTAGGATCAACACACAGGGTTTACTAAAGGATGGGTGTATAGGATGGAGCCAGTGGCTAAGCTGCTGCCCCATACTCCTTTCCCCCCATCCCCACCACTTAATTGTTACAAATAAAACAATTGGCAGTCTTTTAATTCTGCTTCTGCTGGGATTCTGGCAGGGCTCAATCCAAGAGCTTGCCATTATATTTGAGGGGCTTATACTGAAGGCCTACAGACTTACGCCCAATCAAAAGAGGGCACTTCAAAACTACATTCCATGACGAGAGGACAGAAATAAATCTCCATGAACATTAATCATCACAGTGCTGTATCAGACCTTGCCTTCCCATGATGCTTCATGATATCTACCTTGGCATTTATAAGGTCTATGCTGCTTATAATGAGCAAGTTGGATAATTCAGTACTTTTTGTGGGGTTACAAGGTCAGCTGTACCGTGATGTTTTTTGCCTGTGTGCCCATGCATGTGATACTAGCCCTTGAGCAGTGCTGTGTGTTTCCATTACACTCTTCCATCACAGAGCTTGTGCACTGTGTACATATTTTTCACATCCCCAGCCATAATGTCTGGGGATCTCCCACGCCCTAAAAAGATATTTTCTCACCAAACATTGTCCATCAACTCTCTTTCACTGGAGGGGCTACACCTGGAGATAATACTCTTACCCTGGCAGATTCTTTAAAAAAAAATGTGATTTGAAGCCAAAATTAGGCTCTGTGTCGCGGCCAATGGCAAAGCATGTTCACATACCGATATCATATGGGTGACTTGGTTCTTACACATACATACTTGCTTCTACAATGCTTTTGGAAGTAAATGACTTCATTGCATTTCACATACAAGTATACATACAAGTATATGTACATGTGTACACAGTTACATACCTACCGTGTACATTATGGACATTATGGCCGGGGATGTGAAAAATTTGTACACAGTGCACAAGGGCTGTGGTGGAGGAGTGTAACAGAAACACACAGCACTGTTCAAGGGCTAGTGATAGTCCTCAGTAAAGGAACATGTACTGCGGGTCGCCCATAGCTCACTATACACGGTCCTTACTAAGCTCAATTGGAAACCTGGGGTCTTCGACCAGCATGGTGCTGGTCGAAATTTACTTTCATCCTACAGCAAACCTAGAGCCTTAAGTTTTAATTTACTAACAAAACTTATCCTTACCACTTCTTACACAAGTATTAAAGCTATTTTTTTCACTTTGAACCTCTGATAAGTTCCAAAAATTTGAAATAAAATCATCAACTTTGCAACTTGGTTTAAATTTACTGTAGCGTTAGAAATATATTTTGATATCAGAATACCCTGTGCATAACACTGTGACGTCACACAGAACATTTGGTTACTGTAGTTCCTATACATACACAAATAGCCAAATTGCCAATGTAAACATTCTATTATGACATACTAGAGAAGCTTGTTAGCATACTAATGTCAGCAAAGTTCCTTAGACACACAGTAAATTTTACAGCCCCAAAAAGTTGCTGATTTCATTTCAAATTTTTGGCACTTTCCAGAAGATCTCAGTGATCAAAAACAACTGCAATGTTCCTATAAGATCGCAATAAGAAAAATTATGGCAGTAAATTAAGATTTTACGTCCAACATTTGCTGCGAGAAGGAAGTCATTTTTAACCAACAAAAAGACAGCCAATCACCCTGCTATTTTCAATGTGCATTGTAAGGACTGTGTAGGCTATAGTCAGCTCTCGGTGAGCGACCACACAGTCCTTTACTGAGGACTAGTGATATACTTGCCCGCACTATGGACGTGTACAACACCTGTACTACATTGTCCGTGCTTGTAAGCCAATGACAGGTGTACTTCTGAAAGAAGTGTTCATAATTAATGGACAACTGCTGCTTAGGTAAGTGGTTCACTTCACTTTTGACCCATCCCATGAGGCAATGAGTAAAAAAAATTTCCCAACTTATCTACATAGGCTATGGCCTACTGTTGTTGTCCCAAAGGGAGAGGTCATTTCTGTTGAGAAAACAAGTATTTAATCCGTACATGATTCACGGTACAGTTCCAGCATGTGTGTTAGGCCTAACTATAAATTTCTGGGTGGTAGACGTTATTACTTGTAGGGATTACCATCAGCTGTATTAACTTCAGACATTAGGCCTAGATCTAACGTTATGCATAGCCAACCACACTAGCCACACAGTAATGACGTTAACTCTGCAGTTTCTAGCACTGGCACACAGTGTAGCGTTAAGCATCCAACTCACATACTGTATTATCGTACTACAGGATGTACGACAGAGGACACATGAACTGTTTAGAAAGTTGGGAAATCCTAACGTTATTGAGTTATTATACTCACTGTAGTCTCAACGTCAACATCTCTATCATCGTCACTCATTGTATTACAAGGATTGATAACTCTAATCGTTGGAAAGGCCCGTAAAGACTCCTAGTGTTTACGTTCTCAGCTGATCCAAATATGGCGTTTAGTACCGTGCGGATTTGTGTGGGTACCTTTCGTATCTAGCTTTGCAATGTACAGTCATATTGCCACGCGCAGATCACCACACGTGTTTTTCAGAGGCGGGGCCACTTTTCAAAACAAAAACTTTGTCATTTCTTGCTACACTTTTTATCCTCAAATTTGACTAACCTTCATCCTCATAACTTCAGTTATATTTTAATTCAAAGAATCTCGAATTATATGGTATCCGAGTGATTCACTCTGAACGCATACAATTCTTTCTTCGAGAGAATCTTTTCGATTAATTTTGAGATAGAAATTGTAAACAAACGTGAAATGTTAAGAGACACAGTACATGCGTATTTGTTATTAACCTTTGAACTCAAGCAAAAGCCATTGTTTATTGTTTTATAGGCTGTCACAGTATTGTAAATTTGTGAAGTTCAGTGGCACGAATAAGATGGGGAAGGGCGCTCAGGGTAGTTACCCTTGGTTTGAGGCCAGGATAGGCCTACACGTTTACAATTTTCCGGGGAGTCGTTTGGTGGAGAAAAAAACATCTCTCACTCGATTCAAGCAGGGTAACTCCCAGATTCAAGCGTGAAGTTTGGTTCCTCTCTGATAGGCTACTTCCTATTTTCCAACACACTTCTAGGAAGGTCTCATTTTGCATGGGGAGGGGTCACTTTGAAGTTTCGATTTTCATGGCATACACTAAGAATTTTAGTTCCTCCTCAATATTTTCACTTAGGGGAAAGATTTGCTCTCCTAAATTGCGATGCCAAATCGTCTGTCGTCCACTGTATTTTGCGCGCTGACTATAGGTGACCTTATAAATACCGGTATACTCTACGCATAGCTGCCGTGAGGGTCGGTTACCATATTTATTTTCTGGCAAGGAGGACATGGATCGCCGTCCTGGTGGTCTAAGGGGAAGGGAAGTAGCCCTCCCCCTTTGGAATTTTTTCGGCTTTCAAGGGTGTCTGGATCAGCAAAATGGTACAATTTTTATTGCTTAAAACCAGAGAATGAAGTACTTTGTTTTGGTTTTGAAAGTCAAATCCTAGTAAAAAAAAGTTCTGAAACTTAAAGCCAGTGAGTCAGTTACTAGTTTAAAGGTAACATGGATTAACTCAGTGGTCAGAGCTCCAGGCTTCGGGTCGTTTCTTTTATGAGTCCGAATCTGTTTCGGAACACGCGGATGTCACACCGTGCTGTCCGGTACTAGATATAGCAAGCGTACGGGACACTTCCAATTTGGGGGGCAGAAAATTCTTGCCCGAATCTCAAAAAGTTGCCCAAAGACCAAGGGCGTGGATCCATCTCCAAAGACGACGGGGGGGGGGGTTCACCATATGTGAATCGCCGTCCTGGGGAAGGGGTCTAAGGGGATGGGTGAGGGAGGTCCCCCTCCCCTTTAGAAAATTTTTGCTCATGTAAGTTGGGATAGATGCAAAATGGTGCTACAATTATTGCTAAATTTGAGTTGGATATATTTCCAGGAATTTCTATTCCTTTAGGAAATCTTTTCATTTTGCTTGTTTAAGTGAACTTTTTACTCAGTTCTTGGGGTAAATCAGAACCACACTGCGCGAAGTAAGTGAACAGTAAATTGTTAGACTACATATACCATTAGCAAGTTTACTCATATCTTATGAAATTTGAATATGGAAGTGATTAGGACCGTGCATGTCAGAGCCTTTTCCGAAAGTCTGATAGAGGTGATACTGGCAAATAACCACACGCGCGCGAAGCGCGAGAAAATTTTTGCACTTTTTTCGAGAATTCGATCAAAAATTCGGGAACTCAGTAGAAAATTTGAGCAATCGTTTCACTTTTTCTTCATCTTTGCCGAAATTTCAACTATTCTGTGCCCGAATTTTGGTCATTTTTTTGCCCGAATTTTCGACCTCAGAAAATTTTTGGGGGCAGTCTGCCCCCTGCACACCCCGTCTATGGATATAGCAGACGCCGTACTCTTTACAACAGTCACTGGCATAGGCGTAGGAAAAGGGGGGCAGAGGGGGCGACCACCCCTCCACTCTCGATGGTGGGGCGAAAGCCTTGTTTCACCCCCACACACTTTTGATGACACGTTGCCAAAATATGGCATTGAATACGATGAAATTACTTCAAAGTTTGTTAAACATTGCACCATTTTGCATCTAGGGCACTTTAAATAGTCAAAAAATTTCCAAAGGGACAAAATTACTTCAAATTTTGTTCAAACTTGCACCAGTTTGCATCTAGGGCACTGTAAATAGTCAAAAATTGTCCAGAGGGGAGGGGGATAACCCCTCCCCTAAGACCCCTCCCCAGGACATTGCTCACTAACATACACTTCCGCCCCCTCCCCCACCCCCCACTTTCCAACAGCTTCCTACGCTTATGATTGGTAGGCTTGCGCGATGATTTTGCGGTCGCTACAAGTGAAGTATAACTTACAAACGTGGAACGTGGGTACGGGGAAACTATGGTCCTTGTATTTGTGAGAAAACACCAAGTAGGATACTGTTATTTTTATCCACTATTCACGACATGATAGGCATATTTCTTGACCAGGCCTATAATACGACCAGAAAAGCTTTCAAAATACTTAGCCCGCAAAGCAAAATTAGAGAAAACCCGTCGGATCATGTGAGAAATAGCCTACATGAAATCCGGACATTGAGGGCAATTTTACAAATCCTCCCGGACGCGAGAGCGCGAACCAGTAAAAACAGGACATGTCCGGGTAAAACCGGACGTCTGGTAACCCTATCAACGCAAGGTTTAGATCCGATAATTTCGAATGGGCTGGAAAGGTCTATAATGCTTTGGCCAGGAAGGTGGCGGCAGGGTTCAAAGCCCGGCGGATACAATGAAACAGACCAGGTGAATGCGATTTCCGCCATGGCTAGGGAAGAGACGGCGGTAGTTTTATTTTATTTAAACATTATTTCCAAAGGGTGACTGGCGAGCCGACTCGAGGCTAATCTCCCCCGAGGCCCTGAACTCCATTACACTAAAGGTAAAAAACGAATCACTAAACAGAACAACGTACGTAAAAAAGGAATATTAAAAATCTAAAAATCGTTAAGAAGAAGAGTGAAACAAAACTAAGGATATTAAAAGAAATAAAAGGTAAGAATACTAAGGAACAATTTCCATTCCATTCTTTAGCTCCAATAAATGTAAATCTTCCTTTTGTGAAATTCGGTTTTCTCCCAGATAAAAATAAGTTTGAAGTTGGTGCGGATCTGCTGGCGTGGCCATAGGCCTATGTACATTTCGGGTGTATTGGAACAAGTCTTTTATATAAGTTGGGGAAAGGTCATTTAAGAATTTATAAATCATACAAAGCGGTTTGCATTTAATTCTTCGATCAAATGTGTGCCAGTCAAGTTTATTAAAAGGGTCAGTCGGTCTCTCTTCGGATGTAGCATTGAGTATAACCCTTGAGGCACTCTTTAAATGTTTTTCAATTTATTCAATTAATGATTCCTACTTCTAGGCTTCACATTGGGGTGCATGGTTACTCTCGTTAAGTTGGGGTCATCCAGCACAGTACACAGAGACACATTTTGCGTGCCTACCTGCAGCAGCGCGTGAATGGCCAGGGCCGATCAGTGGCAGATTCCGGAACTTTATCGGGGAAGCCGCACAGGACCAAGGCCAATCTCAACTCCCGCACGGAGGAAGCTATAGGGTCAGAAAATTTGACACTTAAAACTGCCTAGATTGCAGAAAACCGCGTTCTAGATCGCGGGAATTTAGTCTACATTTAGCCATTGATTACTCATGAAATAGTTTTTTAAAGAATCGACACTACATTTATTCAAATAGGCCTAGGCCTACGTCGCTATATTTTACCACTCGAATTCAGTTTTGATAGGCCTATTCGATATAGGCGTGCCGAAGGCAAAAGAAATCTCGGTGTGTGTAAGTATGTGTGTTTGTGACGCTTGACTTGTAAACACGGTATCTCAAGATAGCAACGGTGGGTAAACTTAGTTCATACTTGGTGTATAGAATAATTATAAATATATTCAGAGGAAGATCCCTACTGCTTTTTGTGAAGGTCGTAGGTCATGCGAGGTCACAGAGGTCAAATCCGAAAACCTTGTAAACACGATATCTCTAGGAAAGAAGCATGGAATGCTTTTCATAATTGGCATATGGATGCGTTATAGTCAAAAGATAAACCATATTGATTTTGGTAAAGGTCAAAGATTATCTGAGGTCACCAGAGGTGAAAATACGAAATTCTTAAAAACTGCTTGTAAACACGGTATTTCAAGATAGCAATGATGGAGAATCTCATTTGGTATATAACTTAATCATATGTTTTCAGTGGAGGTCAAATTTCATTTGAGGTAATCAGAGGTGGCAAACCGAAAACCTTGAATAAACACGATATTTCAAGACATGGCTTCTTTTCGTACTTGGTTCTTTAAGAGAAAGAGAAGCCTTCGAGTTTGTTGGAGGTTGAAGGTCACCTGAGGTCATCAGAGGTGAAACTACGAAAACCTTGTAAACTAAATACATAGTGGGCGGTACCTCCAAATTGTGTCCGGCGTTTGGTTACAAACGAAAAGTTAAGGTTAAATTCTGTACCATTCCAAAGATAAAGTATACAGAAAACACTTTTTTTCACAAGCATAACTATTACAGAAATAAATCTTATTTGAATGGTCTAATTATGAACACATGTAAAGAATGCTGTGACTATAGGATGTTTAGAATACTATATGCAGAACGAATTCTTTGATGGCGTAGTGAATTTAGAGCTCTATGACATACCCATCAAATATGATGGAATTGTAATACTTGGTGTTTTCCTTGGAATTCATACTGCCCGAACCCAAAAGGAAAATTGGGATGATAGAATTACGAAATGCACCAGTATTCTTAAAAGATGGAAAAATAGAAAGTTAACTTTTACCGGTAAGTCTATAGTTATTAACTCGCTGGTTATTTCACGGTTAGTCTACCACCTGACCACGCCACGATCTTCCCGTTCCCGATTGGGCAATCAACAGCATCAAAGATGCCATCGTTGCATTCATATGGGCGACCTTGCTGTCAAAAGGGATTCAACAAGAATTAGATATATCAGCACACTAGTAAGCAATCAATTGAATTACAAATTAAGGTATATGTTACTATACAACCTAAATCATTACGCGGGTATGAAGCTTGAGCTGAACATTTTTCGTACCGTTCCTCAATCCACTTTTCTTAGAAAGCTTCCACAGTTCTACCAGCAGTTGCTGGCTGCTTGGAAGGAAATCTCTATTGATGCTTTACTCCCACCTAAGACTAAAACTGACATTCTTTTCTAACCTCTTTTTCATAATCCGTTTATTCAAAACCAGGATGGCTTCGTGCTTTTCAAAAGGGATTTCATTGACGGTGCCTAAACTTACGTTAGTGATATTTTCTATGAAATAATTCCACACTGTCTCCCTGCACAGGAAATCTATGACATTGTTGCTATTAACCCAGATGCCACAGTTACTTTTAACCATGTGTGACACTGAGCAAAACGTGTCTCTCTTCTATTGCGTTTGACCATCGATACAACCCCCAAGGGCCAACAGTTCTGGCAGAATTATTATCCCGAACTCAGTTTCAAGAATAGGTTGCTTGGGGTGTACGGTATCAAAGACAATCTCGATGCTGATCTCGATTTTAAAATTCTGCATAGCATTCTTTTTACCAACGACCGTACAAGTTTATAAGATTAGTTCACCATTATGTTCTTTATGTCATTTGGAAGTGGAAAGTGTGCATCACCTTTTCATTTATTGCCCAATTATTCATAATTTTTGGACTAGTCTGACCTCCAAAGTTAATACCTTTATTTCTGTTCCGTGTTGGAAGAAGGCCACTTTACTTGGCCTTGACTTCCCAAAGAAAAACGTCGAGCGTGTGTTGATTGATTTTCTTCTAAACACTTACAAGAAAGTAATCTGGAATACTAGAATTTCTATTTTAAATAGCGATTACAGTCATTATAACATTGTTATTCCTAAATACTACCATAATAGCCTATAGAAGAAAGTTAACCTAATCCACCATTATTATAGTAAAAATCAGGAACTTCACAAATTTTGAGGCATATTTGACTAAGGTGAAACTTCAATCATCATCGCACGTCAAGAGGATTGTGGTTATATGTATATATTTGATGAGTAATTAGTTTTGAGATTCAGTAAGTTTCCAACACTTTCGTTTTTTACACCTTGCAGTTTATCTCATTTCCTTCATTGAATTTACTATGTTAATGTGTAAATGTGTGGGTAATTAGGTATGTTGGTACTCGTGTTCGAAATCCATCGTCTGTAATTATAAGGTTGTAAGCCTGTGTGAACTTTTGAGTTGTTCTATCACCAATGCAAATATTGTAAATACGATTTTAAATGGATGGGCCAGTGGGCCTGCCTTTCAATAAAAGAGAAAAAAAATTAGAGCTCGGTTTCTCAAGCAGACGGTCCCGGGTACGATTCCCTCCTAGGGCATGTCCTTTTTATCATTTTTTGTTATTCACTTTTTAGTCGGATTCAAAGGTCATATGAGGTCAGCAGAGGTCAAGATGTGAAAACATCACAAAAAAAAAATAAATAAAAAAGTCAAGAAGTGTAAATATGAGGGATGAACCGAGTCAGTGCAACAAATCATTCCCTTTCAGCAAGGAATCACTAAGCTTTTGAGCTCGTTCTGGTTAAAAATAGCCTAGGCCTACTTGTTACTTATGCTTGCTTTGATAAATGAAATTAAATAAAATTAAATGAAATAAATAACTGTAAATTAAATTAAATTCTAAATCACAAATTTTTGACGACAGTTCGGCCCCAGTGTGGTAAAAATTTAGTATCCCACACCTTTAGGCTGTACAAACTTGTCACCGCAGTTCAGTAGTCTGTTATGCAAGGGCCGCCGATGACAGTAGGAGAAAATTTATTCAACCAAAATTAATTCATCCCTTATATTTTGGAGGAAGAAGTACTCTAAAGTACCCGATACATTTGTCAGGAAGTTTGTCACTACCGTATGACTATACAGTTCTGCGTGAAACGTTTCTATGGTGCCGATGTGGCCGAATTTTTGGTCGCATACACCGTCGGTACATATATAATTCGCCTTCTAAAACCTAATCAATTAAAAACAAGTAAGTTATGTCAGTCATCAGTACCAGAAGACATTATGGCAAATATTTGGCATTTCAAATCCCCTATATTGCAGCAAAATTGCACTTTTCAGTATAAATTTGCCAATGTCCCCTACCGTCTACGGTAAATTCGCCTTGTGATTCACATAAATCCAGCTTACCGCGGTGCTAAGCCATCCGGTTGTCCTTCCGTCGCACACTGCAGCAAAAGTCTAGTCTTCACCTCTTCATTTGTACGTCAAGGTTATTTGAATTAGAAACTGATATTAGGGAGGGAAGACACTACCCAACTTCAACTGGTTTAGTTTCGTTCCATATATCAGTTAATCGTACAAGCTCTCCCCCCATCTTACCAAGTATCCTCTGGTTAACCTTCATACTGTAATTATTTATGAAGGTAGAGTTTCGTCCCCAATCGCCCCATATACTTCGCCTGTATTTGTCTCACGATGTGCGACTCGCCAAGGTTTTGTCCATTTCATCAGGGGTCTGGGCAGATAGCCTAGTACGATACAGTGAATTTTCTCCTCGACACGGGCAAGCAGGTAAATCGCCCGAGCTATATTTGCTCTCATAGAGTACTTATAGCTCGGGGGCGTAAATTGCTGGGGCTGAGGTAAACGAGAAGGCTATGCCCCAAACTGAGAGGAGCAGTGGCGTACGCAGGATTTCTCTCAAGGGGGCGTGTAGTATGTTGTGTGATCGCCGGCCTGGGGGAGGGGTCTAAGGGGAGGGAAATGGACAAAACCTTGGCGAGGGGTGTCCCCCTCCCCTTTGAAAATTTTTGAAAAATTAGGTGTTCTTACATGCCATCTGGTGCCACATTATTCTGCTACCTTTTGAAGTAAAATTTGTGTTACAAATTTTACGTATTTTCAGGAACTAAAAAAAAAGAAAAAAAAAATTGGCATCCGTGAGGGGGAGGGCCATTGCCCAATGTCTCCCCCTGCGTACGCCACTGGAAAGGAGGGGCCAAACCATCATCTTGCCCCACAAAAATTAGAACAGGGTTTTCAAAAATAGGCGAAATTAGGGGCAAGGATTATTATGATAGACTACTTTGTAATGTAAAATGAAGGAAAACACTAAATGCTATTTTTCGGCCTGCTTTGCACACAAGTAGGCCTACTGTAGGCTACACGTTATTTAATTACCTCATTATTACTCTTTGGACAGCGTGAGTGTTAATATTGCAAAGCCCTCTACTCCCTTTTCGATAATTCCCACCATGATGAAGTAATCGACAAACCCGGACCAAAGCCACTGGGCTGTCACGAAAGAATTGACAAACAGATTGTTAAATGTGCCGTGCTAAATGAATGCGCTTTATTCCAATGTCTATAAGTTTTTAAATACCTCAGAGCTTCCGCTGCCGTCTCACTGTGGTCCCCAACCTGGGCGTTTCCCCTTAACCCCGAAAGGAAGGTCCCAAGGCTGACCTCTGGACACCTCTTTGGAGTAGGACACGCTCCTGTTGCGCTGTTGAGCCATTTACACATTTTCGCAGAAACTCAAGTAGACATGTGCCCATAAGTAAGCCATTCCCCGTTGGGGAGCTTGGCTCTCGTCAGGCTTTTCCTTGCACTGTGCCATTGTCCTCTCTTCCACGTTTGAAATCTCTCTCCCGGTTGAGTGTTGTGTGTAGTTCATGTACAATTTATGCAAGGGATTTAACTCTTTACACCCTCATAAATAAGCCAAATGAGATGAAATATGTGTTGGCTGTTTCTATCAGGACAACAACCGAGTCCATCTAATCCAGTTTTAAAGGCAATAGGCAGTCGCCCAAAAATTTGCTTTGAAGAATCAGCAAACTCTTGCAAATCTCTTCCCATTGCTCTACAAGCACCTATGTAGATTTTTTGGCCATAGCTATTACAAACTAAAGGTAAAGGAAGGAGTAATTCTCCTTGAATCTCACAAATCACGAACAAAAATATTGTCACATGATCAAAATAGGCCATTCATGAAGAAGGATGACGGGGTATACTAAGTCTGATTGGGGTGACTGCATTTTCCCTTTAAGCCAATTCCGATTTGAGTGACCACCATTCCGGGCCAATTCCGATTCCACCCATTAAAGATGCAGCATAGCATACAAATGGTTTTTATACCATTAAAAAGGTAATACTTAAGATAATTCAAAACGGTCGTTTTAGGAGTCCATTTTATTGTCTAGTCTACCTTGTAATTAGGATTAATGTGTGCAAGGGCCTCACTTGTATAAAACAGTATAGCTGCGCAGCAACAACAATATGTAACCTTACGCTAAATTTACTGAGCCTTCATTTCTACAGACCTCACATTTTCAGGGTAATTTCGAGAGTCCGGTGAAAAAAGAAATCGACTCCGGAATTAAGTCTGAGTCTGGACTCGGTCGTTACCGCCCGGATTTCAATAGATGATTTGCCTCGTCTTAGCTATACGGAACTATTGGAACGTTTGAAAGTCTTTCGGCACGTTCGAGAAAAAAAATCGTTTATATACCAGCCATATTTATGGAGTATCAATCATACTACACTTCGATCATCTACACATACTTAAAGCATGGCATATAAAATTTTCCTAGGCTACTATATAGAATTAACTCCTTCAAAATGTTGTATACAGTAATAGTTCAGTAGGAAGGTGTTTGTTGGGAGCTCTGAAGTTTGGAATGATATCTGAATCTTACCTTGTACCCGACGATACCGTCCCGTAAATACGGAGGGTGTGGGGGTGTGGCACCCCTGTGAAAATCAAAAGTCGGTCTCTGAGCGCCAAAAAGGCGGTCTCAAATCCAGTTCAGTATGCCTTTGTAACAGTAAACCAGACGTGAACAACATTTGAAGTGCAAAAAAGCAAAAAAAGAAAAAAAGAAAAGGTCATGGAAAATTCGGATCGTACAACTATGTCGATGGGAGTCGGTCTCCAAGAAATGTAGTTGGTCCCAAAATAGTTCACACCCCTTCGAATTCATGTATATACGCCCCTGGGTACAGATACTGGTTTAGTAACAATTCATGAGAAATTTCGGCTCGTTTCGCCTTAGTTTACACCCCATGCCTGATGACCATTACAAGGACAATAAATTGGGTATGGAATTATTCTAACGAGAACTCTTTTCCGAAAAAAGAGGGGTAAGTTCAACGTCAGGTTTGCAATTGTCAACAGGAGGCTATGTAGCAATCTGATACTAGCCTGAGTGAGCAACTTGTGATCTATAGGCCTGCATTGTTCGAAATATATCATTTATTACATTAGCTCATTCAAAATTCTCTAAATGCATTTGCAGAGAATATGCATTATGAACATGCTTTTTGATCTTCTACCCTTTTTGTTACACCTTTACTCCTTTTCTGGTCATTCCCCACCGGAAGTTGTTCATTTGGATTCTCGTTCAAAATTAGTGAAACTAAGTTTTTAGTGAAATGTTTGGTATGCTTTTCTGTAGTGTCTTTCGGATGTCGGTGAAGAACACACACGTCCCTTACCGGGGCTTGGAAATAACCTTTAAGTTCAACGCCGATATCACCGGCCTCCGGCCCCACGAGTGATTTCGACACCATCTACCCGACCGCATCCATAACATATTCGAAAGAGATGGTGCAGTGTAATTGGTGTAATCTGATAAAATCAGAAATTTTTGGCATGTTTCTGAGGTAACGAAGGCACTCGCTTATCTCAACTTCATTATTTTTGCCATGTACACTTATAAACGAACTGGTATAACAAGAGATAGTGAAAGAACAGTGACAAGGTAAAAAACGAACAAAAGCGTTCTTGGGTGCAAAAAATTATTTTTGAATGTACGAGAACGTTTGGGAATGTTCGAAAAGTTTTCATAACCTCGATTTTTTTTTAACCAAACCTAGGAAAAGATTTTAATACGTTCCAAACGTTTATTGTAGTATGCAAGAGAAAAGTAGTACCAAAGCACACGGTCAATTTTAGGTCCTCTTTATTTGTGAATTACTCATGTTAAGATAATCCCTCGATGCCGATTCTTCCTGGATATGAAAGAGGGCATCTTAATGTCTGTGGGTGTTGCAAAATTTGGATTGATTGAAGGTGATTCAGACCGTTTTTAAAATTGTCGGGCTAATATAGGTGGTTGTATAGGCCTATCCTCTTAACTTCATCCCTTGTAGCTCAAAATCTAAACGGTCATGCTATGGTAAATTTGTTGTGCCATGACAGACCAGGCTCGTCAGCTTTCATTTAGGGGTGGCTTGTGTGGACTGTGAACTTTGACAAGGCTGCAGGGGCATTTAACTGAGCACAGGAGCCGGCACGGGTGGCATGGGGCACGTGCAAGTCGGTGACTTAAGTCATTGTAATGTTTATCTACTGCTACTGCTACTTCTACTACTACAAGCCAGCTTAAGGTATTGAAACATTTTTGGCATCTCTAAACTAGAAGGGGATGCAACTTGAACGGATGGACAAGAAGAAAAAACAAAAACAAACACAAAAATGGGGTAAAGTAGCATGAGAGATTAGAGAGAGAGAGAAACAAAACACAAATTTATCATTTTAATTTTGTTCCACGAATATTTCATGCAAACATGACTTAGAAAGTTAAAAGCTTTGTAATAATGGATCCTCTCATGGTACCAGCCATACTGAAAATGATCTCAGAAATTTGACCAAAATTTAAAAGTCACAACTTTTTAAGCACAACAAACCCCTGTCTCAACAAATGATGCATAGATAAAATTAATATGCAAAATGCTTTAATTTTAGCAGAATACCATAAGACCAGATACATTTCATTAACCCTGTGTAAACTGTGCCTGTATCCAGCTTCTTGATTCTTTGGAAGTGATAGGCTAGATTTATATCAGGGTGGGGGTTACACCAGGAAAGATCCTTGTATGGATCCATTGAGGCTCTAATACCAACATCAGTAAGTGAAATCATAGCTGTGAAAAGGTTTGTAGGAATGTTAAAAACGAAACTACACATTTTAGTGGTGAATTATTTCCCTTGAAAGTATATGAGGTTGCTAAACGTTCTCAACATTATTTAAGCGAATTTTTTTAATATAACTATCTTTTTTATCTTTTCTGAATCGGGAATGTCACTTAAATCACCAGATAACATCTTTTTTTCCCCATTTACTTAAATTTAAAAGACAGGATTCAACATACACAATTTATCAACTTAAAATTTCCTTGCAACAGTGTGAGCCAACATAAGTACAACTCAGATAATTCAATCAGGCAGAAGACGATTTTTCTCCATGCTGTGTAAACTTACTCATTCTGAATATTCAGCAGCTAGAATTATAAAACACTGTGGTAGACAGACACTACACACCTCTGCAATGTGTTTGACATCAGACTGGGGGAGGGGGGAGTTTAACAGCACTCTACCCCCAAAATGAGAGGGGCATTTTAGACAGAGCTTTGTCTACATTTGAAAAAACCATCTACAAAATGCCATCTGGAATTCGAAACACAGCCCAATGCAAAGCCCATTTCCAGCAGTATTGTAATAACTGCTTTCTTGTAGTCAGCTAACATAACACTATTGTATTCCACAAAGCACAGCCAAATAATCAAATAAAATGTTATCAACCATAGAAGAGTTGCACCTTTCTTCTTTACATGAAAGCTTCTAATAATTTAGTATCTTAGGTACTACCTTAGGTATCTTAGGTACAGTGACAAAAAGATTTAATAACATCTTAAAGCCTTCTATTACAACGGTAACTATTAAGGGTACTTGCTACATGGCAGAGAAAATTAACCCTAACCCTAATTAAACCTAACCTTAAAAGTTCCCTAAGATGATGTATTTCACCAAAATATATAGAGCAGGTAGACATAAGCATACATAGTACAGAGGGTGGGGTAGTTTACGGGCTGCACATCCTCCCTCCCCATTCAGGCAGACTATTTGTTACCTAGGGGTAGAATACATGCCACTTTTGCAAAACACTTGTTATATTCTTGCATTGAAGTTCAGTCCCTTCCTCAGCTCCTCCAGCCACCACTGAACAATGTCACCTATGCTCATACAGGCAGAAACAGCACCACTTTTTACTGTAAACATTTTAAGAAGAATTAAATCTTTACACTTATACCTAAACAACTATACATTAAGCAAATGTAAAACCTCTCTAATAAATCAATTCCTCTGCCTTACTTTCATTTGGTGGTAAAAATCCTCTACCACACAAAAGGAAGACTTTGTAACATTTCTTTAAATCTATGCCAAATAATGACAAAAAAGGTAGCTCTTCAAAGAAAAAATACAAAATAAAGAGCTTTGGATGAATGTGGAAGGTATTTACAGGACTGTTAAGGTTACTGTACAGCACAATGGTGACTGCCCTAAAGTCCTAAAACCCAATGGTCTCGTAGCACCAATGGGCCTGAGGTCAACAGGGAAGTAACCGTTTGTAAATACAGAAATAATCCAGTTATAGTAAAGAATTTCTAACAAGCATTCTGAAGTATACTCTGGTCATCAGCAGCAGCATCTTAAGTTTTACTCCAAGTATGAAACCACATATCTATTTAATTTATTTATTATCTCATATGAAACAGTACCAATAGACAATTTGACACCACTAATAGTAAAAGTCCCTTTCTCAAGAAATAAGAACAAATAAGGGCTTTGAGAAAAGAGATGCACACTACATCTGGGAAAGGAGAAAAGTGGAATACTGAGTTTAAATGAGGAATGATTGTTGGAAAGTCTTTTTTTAAAACTGCATGTTGGTGGATGAAAAGATATCTTTTCCCCCTATCCCATGATGATGGTCAACTGAACTACATCATGTCACCAGTAAATGTGTGTGGCAGATCTTCTTTTACAATGTTTATTTTAATAATCACTATTTATACACACACAAATTATTCCCCCTGGCTCTGTTTGACAACAGGCTAGACATGTACCACATACTTCTAACCGACCACATAATACCTTGAGAAATTATACTTCTGTCCTCAAACACATCTTGTCATATGTTTTTGTTTACTGATGTGCAAGTTTACATGAGTTATGCACAGATGATAGTTAATTATTATACATCACTTTTCACAAGATTCTATGAAACTAATGCAGTAACAACACATTCAGGGTAAGATGTCATCAATTCCTTTCATCATTTTCACATGCATACAAAACATACCTTATCATCTTTGAAAATTGTCCCTCATCTAATAAACGCTAAGTGTAAATTTTTTACTACATCTGAGTAAGCCCTCCAGCCTTGGCTTGGTCTTAGGCCTGACATGAGTTCACAACAGTACCTACCCAGAAATTCATTGAACCGTTTGTTGTAATCACAAACAACAAGTGTCCTGATGAGAGAGATGTCAATTTTGGCTCTATTCTAGTATCTGCGATTCCTAACATGAGATATCTGAGTTAAAAATACTTTCAGTATTTGAACTCTGGTGAACACAAAATGACCTTTGATTTCTACTGTAAACAACAGGGTTCTTCCTCTTAATGTGACAATCTACAAACCATTAACCACATATCAAATGTATCCATCATTCATGTCTTGAGATATTGTGTTTACAAGCTGAGAGTCAAAACTAAACACACATACAGACATACATAAATATGCCAGTGGGATTCCACAGATTTCTTTTAGCCTTCAGCAAGGAATCAAAATAAGACCATTCCTAAGGGTTGCCTTCTACAAAACTTTCATACCATATTTTTCATTTTAAAACTTCATGCACAGTAACTCAACATATAAAACAAGGTAAAAGGTTCAATTATGCTGTAAAGTTAGAGCTGTACACTTATGTTATTGTAATCTTAAAAGGACTTCAACTCAGCTAATCTGTCTACATTACACAAACATAAACATACAAACTGTTTGTACACTCATCTCATAACAAAGGGCTCTAAGGTTTAAGTTTCTTCCACAATTTTCTTTTTTGGGAAAGACAATCTTTCAAGTTAGATTCACCTTTCCTACCTTCATCACTGGCAGCCACTCCCCTGAAGCCCCGTCCCCCTCCCCCATGTTCCCCCCCTCTCTTTCCCCTCCCCATGAAAACTAAATCACAGGTTACTGTTCTATGGTTGAGTCGATAGATAAACTTGGTGGCATTTTAAACAATAAGGCTTAACAATTTGAGGGTTGGGATGTTAACTAAAAGATGGTTCATGCTAAGGCAGGTTGTTTTCATCCAATTTACATTTTTCAAATATAAACTAACCTTGTAAATTGATAGAAATAGATTCCCAATATTAAGCACAAAGCAACACAGGAAACTACCTAACATGTAGACATAAGTCAAAAGCCCTTACCAGTTCTACTAAATTTGTGCCTGCTCAGCAAAGAAAAACAAGTACCCTTCGAAGCATTACATTTTTGCATGTACCTTGTCATGTGGGAGATTTAAACTGCAAAGTAGGACACTAAGCATAGCCTTTAGAAATAGAGTCATGAGGAAGATTTACAGAGCAAAATTGCTTCGTTTTTGTAGCTTTAACATGTTTTCAAGTAGACTAAATAGAAAAAGTAGATAAAAATAGGGTCAATTTTCAGTAAAGCAGGAGAATAGTTGGATGATTTTGTAGAACAAACTTAGGAGTTGTTCCGACTTTGTTCTGTGACACTCAGCAATGTTGACAGCATTATTACAATAACTCTTTACGACATTTTTTCAGTAAGTAGATTATGCCATTTTACAAATTTCTATGAAGTCAAAAAAGTAGGACAAAGTAGGATTTTCAAAAAAAAAGGTAAGTGAAATAGGAGGAAAGCTAAGACTGTAAGTGAAAGCAGGAGAAACTTGAAAGCCTGCATTACTGTATTGACTTGTAAGACAAAATCTTACCCCTATGCTCTCACTTTGGTTCCAACACTGCAAAGCTTACATACATGAATACAAACCTTCAAGCCATTCCAATATATTAAGTTTCATTACACAACTATGTACACTAGCATACATTTCATTTCACAAAATCAATTTGTGATACAAGTACATGTTGTGTAATTTTTCAACTTTCTTAAATTTAGTCCCATGGCAATAAAGTAGTGTGAATACAAGGAAAAGCTCCAAAAGAATCATGCACCAAAAATTGTGATGTCATGACACAAAAGTATTTTTTACAATTGACAGAGACTTCCTGGCAGTTTTTTCTTTGAAAAAAGACAATAAAAAAATAAGCATTTTAACAGAGCTGAATAAAAGTCAGCCTTCAATGCATGGTACTGAAATCCTCCAACAGACAAACACCTTTCCTACAAAAATTCGTCAAAACTTTTTAATTGTTATGCAGCTCTAAAGCCTCATATGAACTTCATTTTTTCTATTTCAGTTTTTTAAGTTTAAAGTTTCCAAGGGAACAAAATGATAGTTTCCATGAAGTATTTTTGAAGACTATCAAAATTTTTTGTTATGTTCTAACCATATTTTTGTCTTAACTTTTTAAGCAAGTTTTACTTATTTACCACTGCAATCAACAATGACACAAGATTAATTACTCCACAGTTTTAAATGTTCTAAATGATCACAAACACATTACCTTTAAACTAGACAGACATATCAGACATACTAAACCAAGAAACACATTCAACTGGGTTTGTCTTATATCGATTTATTACAACTTACCTAACAAATACATCATACTGGCACCGTTACATGACTGATTCTATTGGGTCAATTTGCAGGTAACCACATTTTTTAACACGACCTAAATAAAATAATTCCTCTCCATTGCATTACTTTGATGAAACAAATCAAATTGACTGCAAAAAGCCTCTTTTTGCATTTTCACCTTTTAAAGGCAACTTCATTCTTTCTGCTAAGTTTCTTAAAGAAATGGTCTTTCACACTTCAACATACTTCCATCTCAATGTTTTCATAATTGATTTTCATCATTGGAACACATTTCAAAAATGAATAACTGGAGCATACCAAGCCGGGATCATTGCTTATCACCACATAGTTGATTACTCGTAGATGCAATCAAAAGTTTGCAGCATAGTAAGTTATGAGAGATCACCTACTGCTTGGCAATGGAAGCTTGCTAAAGAACTCAAGGGCATCCTCTGCACACTGCAAACCGATGTTAAAAATTGGATGTGTCATTTGCTATAAAAAAAAAAGACAGAAACAGAAACTTAAAATTTGACAGAACAGTACCAAATATTGACATTAATCTACAATTCAAACTTTTTAAAATGCTTTGCATTAAAAACTTTTTGTTTTCTGATGCACCAGAAAATTTATGGAAAGAATTTCCAAGGGTAAATGACAAAGTGTCATAGTTTCCGACAGTAAAATTAAAGACTTTGTGTCTGGCACATTCATTGACCTCTATCTTAACAGGTTGAAGAAGGAATGGCGGATGTGGGTTTGGGAACAGACCTTATGCAACAACATCAAGCGATGTCATGTTGGCGCAAAACAATGAAGCACACTGGATGTATGACATAGAGTTTTGGGCATATCAGACTGATGCACAAATCAGCTGTCTGCATTTGTTGGTATAAGCTGCAATGATATGTGCTTGCCTCCATTGGAGAGCACACTATCTGTTCTGTGATTACAATTGTATATAAGGTCTAAAGCTGCTACAGTATTTCACATCACAAATCATTTGACTCATTAACCTACATTGCAAATGCACATGCATATGAGCCATCTTCAATATTTCATGCGTATCAGGATAGTGCTCATAAACTAAGAGAGCCAGGTAAAATACTATGGAATAAGAGTGAAGAGAGCTTGGTGTCCTATAGCATATAGTCTATCACTTGCTGACCAACCAGCTCAAGAGTTACTGTGGCATGGCAGGTAGCTGGCTCAGCTACAAATTCTTCCTAAAATGTACCAAAATGATAATGCATATGACAGGGAGGGGCACTTATGGTCCCCCTGCCCATACACAGTTTGCTCCTTTGTTGTAATTGTTACAGCAGTTATGCTTCTGACAGCTGTCTGTTGGACACTTCAGCTGGTCTGGCCTCCTCTTTATCTATATTCATGCCCTGTCACAGCGCAACTTACCAGTTCATTCTCCTCTCCTCCCATGACATATTTTATATTCATGTTGTCAGTCAGAAAATGCTGAGCTAATGACAGACCACTCAAACAATAACATGTATGGTAATAGTCTCTTGGTCTGGAAGAAAAAAATACAGATTGTACGACTTAAATTATACGGTAACTTTGTTAATACCTTAAAAGCCTTATTAAAGAAGTAAACACACATAAAATGACACCATGAAGTTGAGAGACACAATGCTTACTTGTAACAGCTTATTCAGAAAATGCTAAGTTTTGTAAGCAGTGCCTATCTCATAATTGTGACCAACTTGATTGTTTGTTTTAGCGCATATCATAGTGTTTGTATTAGTGCATAATATAGTGTTTGTATTAGTGCATAATATAGTGTTTGTATTAGTGCATAATATAGTGTTTGTATTAGTGCTTATCATAGTGTATAGTTACCAAGTATTATGTTTTGCTGTCCAATTTAGAGTCAAACCAATTGATGACCTTTTCTGTGCATCTTCTGTAATTGTCATGTTCCATTCCTTCAATGCTGTCATTACTTTGTTTATATTCTTTCCCTTCTTTTCCAAGCAGATATGTTAAGAGTATGTTACAATACTCACACTGTAGCTACTTGTCTGTATTGATAATCATAAGTATGACTTTGTACTTGCAGTTATGGAAAGACATGATGAGCATTCATACTTATCAATCTTTGATATTTGTACTTGTAAAAAGAGGCATGTCCTCAAACTTATGACCACAGATTAGTATGCTCATAGTTGTACCCATGACACTGTGCTCAACACTGCAAGTTTTGTTTCTATAAGAACAAATTCCACAATATCTCTTGACAAGATATTCCAAGGGCCATCCCAACCTAAACAGGGGGGGGGGCAGCTTCAGCTCTCCCCTAATATCTTTCATTTTTCGGTTGTTTTCAAAAATAACATTGAGTGGGTATTAGAAGAGATAAAAGTTACTTTTACACCCACCAATAACCTTGAAAACCTTCCCATGGCACTGAATTCTACGTGATACAAAAAAGTGAACTAAGAACGCTGAAGAAAGCATTAACAGAACAAATAATATTGTTAAACTTAAGAAGGAATATCAAGTAAAATAACACTAAAACTAATAAAATTCCTTTAGGTTACTCACTTTCCTGGTTTGTCAAGCAATCCACCATTCAGATTTTGACAACAAACTAAAATATATTCTTGTAATGCATCTGTAATTGAAAATGAAAAATAAATTAAACAAGAGCTAAGCTAAATTTGTCTAAATCTGAAAGAAAAAGAGAGAAGTATTGCTTTCAAAATATTCGAATCAGAATTGACATTCCACGATGGGCAATGTTCTTTCCTGCAAAATAACTTGGTTGAGTTACATACGAAAAGGAGCTTTGGAATAAACAATGAAAACTAAAAGGGGCTTACTGAGATGGTTCATGAATTTCATGATTTTTTGTCACACCTGTTAGGTTTCATTCACATCTTGATGGTAAATGGTCAAACTAGGAGATTCTGAACATCTAACTAACAACTGAAACAGCAATGATATGGCAATTAATGCTTAAAACCATCTACTACTAACTGGTGACCAGATACTTTTTACCATTAGGTATTACTCATATGCAACCCTTGTACCAATACAACCAATGAATGACGCTTATACAAACTTGATTGATAGGCTCTAAACTCCTTTTATGAACAACTATCATGATGAAGGCTTCAGTTATAAATACACGTTGTATTTTCTAGGGTGGCTGGTCTGTCAAGGGCTTAGATGAGCATTGCAAACTATGAGCAATTTAGCCCATTAAAACTACAAGTTTTCAGGTTTTTCGTAACTACAGAAAGTGATAAATGGCTAATGAGACCAATTAGAAGCATGGTCATGCAATAATTTCCTTCAAACTCTTCACAATATATTCAATATCAACTCAATGAGCCTTTTATGAAAGTTACCTTCATTAAACATCCATGATGATGTATCCAATGCAGGATCATGTTGTTTACTAAGGATGCCATGGACAACAGGGAATGCCCCTGCTTGCCAGAATGAGTAGCAACCATCTACTAACTTATTAGTCCTTCCTTGAAAACCTCCTTCAAACCTCATTTGTCTTTGGGAAAGCCACCTCTGAAATTTATCAAAAGAATACAACACTTTCTCTTTTCAATCAAGTCCAGCATTTAATTGAACTAGGTACTACATGAAAAGCATAAAGGTAGCCCCAAGCTACATGGCTGTCACATTTAACTTTTGTGTTGCTGGTGCAATGCACCCTGATAATAATAGTAATTAACTATTATGCCCCCCCCCCCAAAAAAAAAAAAAAACAGAACAACATTTAATATGCTGATACCAATACCTACAAATTCTTTTTTGTCTTGTGCCATAATTTGTTTATTAACATACCAATAAATACATGAAAAATGCTTGGGCCATCAAAAACATCAACCATTATTTTTACAGTGACAAATTGTTCCTTCAGCTACCCATGTTTTGAAAATGAATAACATGCCAACAATAAAGGGACTGCCCTGTAGTCCTACACCCCTTTGTTTCTACTGCCCATTAATCCTACGGTATACACTTGCTAATCACAATGATTGTTAGATCAATGAGATGTAGGACCAATTGGTTGTAAGGACTTCAGGGCATAGCAAAGTAAATGATGCATATATGCATAAGATTCAAGTATATCTATCAATTTTATTATTTACAGGAGCACCACGCCTGCATTTTAAATTCAACTCTTACCAGTAAAGCTTGCATATCACACAGTCTTTCATGACCAAGAAGCACCAATGCTGCTATACTACAGAATGTGTAGCCTCCATGTGCTTCCATACCACATTGTCCTGCAAACCCTCCTTCATAACTTTGGCAGCTAAATGAAAGTACAAAAGAAACCAACAGCACCAGTTCATCTGTCAACAACCATATCACCTGTCTATGGCAGTATTTAAAGGCATTTTCCAGAGACAAAATTCAGTAAGTTCAACAAATGTAGAAAATTTTTCTCTTTTAGGAGATGAAAACCGCATCTCAATAGCATGCAGTGTTTAGAAGATACAAACTTTTAAAGAAATGAAATTATTTCTCAAGATGAAGTGCATTATAGGAAATCTGTGATGTCATCCCGGCACATCAATTCGGCATAGAATTGAGTTTCTTTATGATATTAATGCCGCTGTAGGGAATATTTAACAACTTTGTTTGTTATGCCCTACATATGGTGTAGATTT
>WURT03338781.1:0-24170 GCA_009936505.3 Holothuria glaberrima | reverse complement strand
ACATATACATATATATATAGATATATATATATATATATATATTATATGTATTATATATATATATATATATACATTTGATCAGTGAAGCATCAAATGGTAAGCCCTTATCTTATTAAAGACGCTCTCGATGCTCAAAATTCCAATGGTCATGATGTTACACACATTTGAAAACACTACGGACATCCTACTGGGAAGCTTTCGTATGACGACACAGAAGCTTGAGCCCGTTGAAAACTTCTACAACGATCCGAAGGCCACAAAACGGACCAATTTTTATGTTTGAAGGATAATTTTTGTCATCCTAGTCAGTAATTCTCCCAACTAGGTAGCTTGTAATTCCTCCCATAACTGTTTAAAGCTCCTCAGTTTGTGAAGATACAAAACTATTTTATTGCTTGACGCCATGTACTGGTGTGCATACAAGTCTATAATGTGTAATCCAAACACGATCTCAGCATTGTGTGGGATGTGAGCCACTCTACATCTTTTAAATTTTCAAACTTCGTCAATCAGAGAGCAGTCACCAACTAATAATTTTAAAACCCCACACTAAAAATATACTTGGGGGTGGCGAGTGATTGTCTAAAAGTTATGGTTTGTCGGATACAGCTTTGTTTATCCGTGCATGCAGGATCTTTTAAATTAATTGAGGGTTAAGGGGTGACTTCAAGTTTGACAAATGTTAAGTATAGCGGCCTGTAGAAGATTGAAGTAAAGTATCTTCAACCCGGGGTGCCCCAACGCCCCCCCCCCATGCACCCACCTACTCCCCTTTATTCGCACTCGAATGCAAAAGGTTTCGTCTAGTTATAAAGATACCAATCACAGAACAGCGACAAGCTGGCCGTTAGTAGATATTTAAGATACCATATCACGACGGTAAAGATTTGAAAAGAAGTCTTAGCATTTATTTAAACCTCAGAAAGCGCGTATACCAGCAATCATTTTTCCATTGATTTGCGTACTTGATTTTGATCCGTTTGAAGTCCTTTGGAAAGTTGTAGCATGTTAAAGTCGCAAGTAAGTAAAGTTGGATAATTTGTGCTCTTGAGACCAAGAAAAGTCAGAATGTCCGGAAGAATGATCGTCTTCGGGACAGTGGTAAGTGACACTAAATAGGGATGAGGGCCATGTCCCTCGTTGAGGAAAGACCCCTCTTGATCGGGTATATTTTCCAATGTAGTTGGGTAACGATAAAATATACCTTCAGCCCGGGTCGCCCCAATATCTCCGCACCCGTGACCTCCCTCCCTTAATTCGCGCTTGAACGTGCGAAAATTTTCGTCTGCAGGTTAATTAGCTTCCAATCACAGAACAGCCGATAAACTGGCCGTCAGTAGATATTTAAGTTACCATATCGGAACGGTAAAGATTTTGGAAAGAAGTGTCGGCATTTATTTAAACTCCAGAAAGCGTGCGTACCAGCAATCATTCATCAATTGATTTGCGTAGGCCTTCTTGAGTTGGGTCCTTTTGAAGGCCTTTATAAAATTGTAGCATGTGAAAGTAACAAGTAAGGAAAGTTGGAGGTTTTGTGCTCTCGAGACCAAAGAAAGTCATAGAGTCGGAAGGCTGACCGTCGTCGGAACAGTGGTATACGTGACACCAGATGGGGGTATGGGCTATGTCCATCGTCGAGAAAGTATCGCCCACGGTCGGGTAAATTTTCCAGTGTAGTCGGGAAACGATAAAATGTCAAGAAGCCCACAAACATCAACCATTCGCCTCTTACCCTGACATGAGGGCGGATCCTTGAATAAATCCCCAAATGTTCCAATTTCACGACTTAAAAGCCAAAATGCTAGCCGAAAATTTTGATTTTTGCTGTGGACAACCTTTCGGCAACCCGTCACTCTTGTCGGGTCTTCAGACTACAGTACCACGCAGGGAAGCTTGGGCCTCGGCTGTCGCACAAAATCTGGCGCTACGGGTCAACGTCGAGGTTTCACGGTATTTTACCGTACCTACAATCCCGACTACATGTTTTCAGAAGAAATTGGAAAATTCTGCGAGGAGAAGACCACGGCTTCCCGTGCTACCCCTGCCTGCTCACCCACCCCTTCCCTATTGATGTCATTTATAGGGCAAACTACGAAACATTTACGCGCCATGCTATAAACATTATCAGACAAAATGTATGACATTCAAGCATATTGCGGAAAGAACATCATTAGGGCGTATTTTAGGCAATATAAACTACTGTACTTATACTTCGGGTGAAAAGGAGTGTTTGCTCCGGCTCCCCCTCAACCACCCTGCAATTCCGCTTGTATCATCTTATACAACTTCACACGAGAGTGTAAGTATTAATTAAAAGCACTAGCGGCTCGCCATAGGGGCACGGGGGGCAAGTGCCCCCCCCCCAAAAAAAAGTTTTCAAAGCATGGTCTTCAATTTTCCAAATGTTACGTTATTCAATATGACATAAATAAAAAGTACTTCTTAATTTGGGCAAATTATCCTCTCTATCTCACAAATATCATGTATTATTTATAACAAATGAACTAATATGTAATTGTCAAGTATATTTTCGCAATAATTTCAAATTTTCAGCCTAGGTTTACTGGGTCATTCGACCACTGGTCATATGAATTAATATGATTCGATCGAGTCTTCATGATTTCAATTTATTTTCAAGCTCGTCACGGTATGCAGCTCCTTCAATGGGGATATTCTAGTTTGCGATAAAGAAATGATAAAATGTCACACCTCCTATAGGGGGACATTATCAGTTGTCACATATAATTCTCAGAAAATTTGCCTTGCTCAAAGTCTCAACCATTGCCGGGAGTTGTATTCTGCTCCATGGCATTTGTTTTTTGTGTGTTATGTGTTAACGTTAACCTCCCGAAAAGGGTGAACAAGAAAACGTTTATTTGGTAAAATCACTGAAACCGTAGCCACCGATGATCGCGAAAGCTGCTAATGCTTAATAGTAAAATCTCAGATTTGCCGGGCGTGTGTGAGAACTTTATCGGTGTCTGATCGAACATGATCATGCTGAGAGTTTTGAAGGCATACCCAATGAGTATTCACTTGGATATAAATAGAAACAATTCTTAGGAGAAGTCGGTGGGACAAACGCCGTGTTTTATAAGAATTTTTAACGGAGTTGCGAGAATGGTTTAAACCAGGGGTAGGGAACCTCCGGCCTGCGAGACCATTTGGTCCTCCCCGGAAGGCAATTTGTGAACGTATAGTGACATGCATTTTAAAGTTAACTTTATAATAACTTTATCTATCATTATCAGACATAGGCTAAATACACTTCGTGATGCCGCTTCTGCATGGTGTAGTACACCTCACAGGTTGCACAATGTAGCATGCATGTCTTCATAAATGAACCAAACTCACCCAACTATGGAAACTATATGCGAAATTTATTTCGTTTGCAGCGTCAGTCCCGGTGGATTACATGGGTCAATCCTCCCTCCCTCATTTGAGTGGGTTTAAAAGTAAAGAAGTGAATAACTTTATTATGATGTAATGCGAAGACTAAAGATTAAAATAGTAACTTCCAAACGGTATTTTTTCGGCGCGCTCAGGGCGCTTTTTTCAGTTGCTCAAGTACTATTATAATATTTCAGCATCACAAATGGGCCTAAAAATAAGTGCAAGCTAAGATGTTTAAAACAAATGATCACCTTCTGATAACTGCATCTGATTAGTTTCACGCTTCATGATGTCATTTACAAAAAATGTAACGGTAATGCTTTCGTTAAACCCCATGGTTTTTGCAGACACCTCAGGGCTTTCGGGGGTCTTTGCCGCCGTGATTTTCATCCACGATTAGAAACAGTTTTACTGAATTTCACACGGACAGATCAACATAGGTGTCTGTCTGCAAAAAAGGTGTGTCGGAGACGAAGCCTACACGTAATGTGTGGCTTATAGGAGGAGAGCTTTTCGTTCCCCTGGCCACGTTGACAGCGCCCATGGCCTGCGAGCAGTCTTAAGATTATTAGATGGCCCGTTATATAATCGAAATGTTTACAACCTTTGTTTTAAACAACCGTTACAAATGCTTAAAATGAACATCAAACAGTTAATCAAAGCTGTGGTGAGACTAATGACTAGTGGTCTAGTTGTATGAGGGATGAACTGTCGTTCCCACATTCCCCTTTGCCAAAAAATTGTTTCTGTACTGAGATCTCAAATAGTGCTATCATTTTATTGTTTTCCAGTGACTTCAGGTTCGAGAGTGTCGTTATTTTAAGAAAGAAATCAAGAAAATCAACATTTTATGGCTTCTTGACAAAGTTGAAGCCCATTGTGACACAATGAAACAAATAACAAAATATTAATGGGTAGGCCTTTTTTACAAGTGGATCAAGTGAACAGGTAACGTTGCCTGTTTCCCCTGCCATTCACTCCTTCCTTATAGAGAAGCGATCGGTTGTACGTTCAGTTGTATTTGTTACCCCGGTCTAAATTCCAGTTGAACCCAGTTGACCAATTCAACTGGGTTCAACTGGTCCCAGTTGGTTTCCCAGTTGGTTTTGCCCAAATTCCCATATTAAACCAACAGGGTTGAACTGGGTTGAGCTGGGTTACCACCTTTTAACTGGGTTGACTACATTAAACCCAGTTAAATTTAAAAACTCCATATTAGATCAACTGGGTTTATCTGGTTTTCAACTGGGTTCTAACTGGATTACAACTGGATCCAGTTGAACCCAGTTTAACTGGGTTCAACTGGAATTTAAACCTGGGTAAATATAGCACAACGTATGACTGAATGCTTGAGATGGTTTCTATAGAGCTTTTGAACACTATATGGGGCATCACTGTAAATTATATTAATACTAACCATACACCTACTATACTATATCCTGTACGGAACATTGATATTACTGAGGGGTCGTCCGAATCTTCGTGATTACGAAGTTGATTTTGATCCCCCCCCCCCCAAAAAAAACAAAATTTCTTACAGCCGCCCATGATTAAAAGGCTTCAATTTCCAAATATTGCCGTGGCTCAGTAGGTAAGGCTCTCGACTAGACGTATAGACCTTACTCTTTGCGACAACTATTCTTTCTTTGTTTTTCTGCTAATGTTGTAGTTCACGTACTTTTGAAGTATCTCGGTTATCTGATTTGTGATCGTTTCATCTAAAAGTTGATTGATATTTTAGTCCTTTTTCCTGAAGGAACGTTTGCTTGTTCGCCGAGAATGGAAAGAAAAAAGAGAAATTAAAAGAGAACGGGAGCCGCGGCCAGCCTGTTATCCGCTTTTTCGATTTTCGGCTCTTCATCTAATTGGCCCATTCAAGTTGAAGGCAAATTTGTCATGCATGTGACGGCCGTATCAACGGCTGTTGGTGTAACTGGACGAGTGACCGAGTCTGTCGGCAACTCGAGGAAAGAAAGGGAATTAAAGGCTTCCGTATAGGCGCGCTCTTTCGGGGCGTATGACATTCTTGAAAAAAAAAAACATTTTCTGGACATTATTCCTCACTTTAATCATCACCATGGGATCAGCAGCACCCGAGTTTGGAGAGGGCATACTTAGCCCGTTTTCTAAACACTAAATTGAATTCAAACCATAGGCGTAGGAAGCGGAGGGCCCTCAAACATCAAAAAATTTTCTAAAGGGGAGGGCGACGCCCCCTCCCATTAGACCCCTCCCCCAGGACGGCGATTCGAAACAAAGTTCAGCCCCCAGTCTCGAACATCTTCCTACGCCCATGCTCCAAACACAAAAATCAAAACCTGAGTATCCGGTTTATTCTGAACACTTTTTCTCCATTTTTTGAAAGCCGGAAGCCTATTTAAACACTTGCCATATTTGAACGCATGATACGTCTAGTGTTCAAATTCTGAACGTCAGGTTCAGCTCCTGAAGTATGGTGGCATGACGGGAGGAATAGCCTTACACATTAAAATAATTAGAAATCTTTGCATTGGATACAGTAATGCATTATGAACTAAAATATACCTATCCTGAGACTTAATTTTTACCCAGAGATATGCTAAAACCTCGGAGCTTTCGGGGGCTTTGCCCCCTGGACCCCCACTGCGAGCACTAAGGCGGGCCCTTAGACCATAACCGCATAAAAGTATTTTGACCTGACGACAGGAATAGCCTAATGTATTAAAATTATTGGGAATCTTTGCATTAAATGATGCATTATGAACCAAAATATATCCATCCTGAGACTTAATTTTTCACCCAGAGATATGCTAAAACCTCAGTTTCCGGGCGCTTCGCCCCTAGGCCCCCACCGGGGCTTTGCTCTGGACCCACCAGGGGCCCTAAGGCGTGGCCCTGGACCGCACCCGCTAAAGCTTGCGCTCACGTTCGTTTTCGCGCTACGCATTAACAGATCTGTCGGCAGAACATAATCTCTACCCCTCCCCCAAAGATTACACCTTTGTTACGCCCCTGCGAATATGTTAATGCTGACTCACAAGTTGTTCTACAGAGTGTAGGGAGCCGGGTCTTTTCGAATGAGTGACGTTATCTATCAAAACTCATTGCCAAATTATCAAAATTTCCAAACATTGTTCTGAAACTATTAAGCCCCAACATACTCAGCGCGCCTTGGACTCAAGGCTACGTTGACACTTTCATTAGAATGTATTGCAATCATTCAACGAAACAGGGGTTTTGCAATTACTCAGGTTATTCTCTGGCGTGATTATTAAAGAACACAACTTTCCTTTTTAGAATACATATTTTACAAAATTGAGAGCTTTAACCTTACCTCGGATTACTAACATAGTTACCTATACTTGATAGACAACTATTTGAAAAGGCAAAATATCATTGTGCAAACCTGCGTGCAACTTTTGTCGTTAAAAATTAATAATTCTACATTATTACAACTTTTGCTCGCTTGGGGCGCTTTCGCAACAGTTAATACCGCTTATCTATTAACCATTATAAGAGCGAGATATACAGAAGATCCAGGGAAAACTCTTTACAAATTCTTTGACTTGAAATGTTGTCTATGTAGCATGATAAAAGATTTTATTTTGAACTTCCAAAATTACGAAGAATATGGTCTAATTATACGAAGTCAGCTGACAAGTGTTCTTTATAAGGGCCAGCACACAGTATGCCCATTACATGCCCATTTAAGATGCTTCTATAGAAGTGTGGTAATACTTTCTTTACCTGTGATCTTAATCCCTCGATGTTTCCAAGCTAAAGGAAAGAGAACTCCATCTAAGCGTTACTAAAAATCATACAATTAGTACGGTTCAGAATATTTTGCTTCAATTTCCTCTCCATGTTTCTTTTTTATTTTATTTATTTTTTCTATTCTCACACTTCCCCCTATTCACTATTTCCGGGGTACTCAAGAAGCAGGAGAGCGTTCTTAGGAACCGACTATACTACAATGCACGTTGCTCTGTCATATTTGAACCCCTCTTTTTTTACCCCGCACCTCAATTTATTAAATGGTTTGTCGTGAAGCAAACTTTGAACTCTTGATATTCCATATATTGTTTATACAATTTGCGGCTCATCCAGGGGCGAGTATACTTTACTGCTCTCAGAGCCATATATATATATATATATATATATATATATATATATATATGGCTCTGACTGTTCGTATATGGCACTGCTAGTCACTGAAGCACAATTCAGTAACTTTATCAGTAGGCCTACATATTAGGCTATATGTTGTCATTTTGGTTCTCATTGTAACGAACATTTTCAGCTGGTTTTAATAGTGTTTGTATTCAAAGCATAAATAAAGAAATTTGCCACCGCAATTTGGTACGACCACCATACGCGCACACCTTACCCACACGTCGGTGCAATGTCGGTAGGGTGAAGAGGCTACATCGTACACTTAGCCAAAATATAGTGGTATTAACTCGGTGAAAACGAGTTCCCCGTTTGGAGACTCGATTTCTCGGAGCTAAGAGACTGCCGTGGTGTAGCTTATGGTGGGAATTTAACTTACAGTTAACTGATATCTGTGTCCTGCATTGCACTATATTAATACAAAAGGAAAGTGGTACACAATTATAGAGGTAAGTTATGAGTAAAACCCAGAAAGCCAAAAGTGATAATGCACTCTTGACTGAGTCTACCACTGCACTGGATCTCAGGCCGAATCGAATCTTTCATTTCTGAAGAAAACGCATTAATAAATAAAATGCCATGGGCGTGGGGTAATTGAAGTTCAGGAAGAGAGGTATTGGTTTGCTGTGCGATGTAATTATATAGATCAGCGAAGGCTAGTGTGATTTTGTTACTTAATGATGCTGGACATTTACTGAAGTTGTGAAGTTACTCAAAATCATGTACCTTCCCTGCAGAAATAACAATAATCACAAACAAATTGTTTACATGAGTGTAAATGAAATGGAAGCAATGCACTGAATTGTTAATTCATGGACTTGTAGAATACATACGAGTCGCATTTTTAAGGGCTAATTCACAGCACCTATATCAGCTGAGAACAATGTCTGATACTGCAGCTTTGAACGTGAGATAACTGTGAACAGGCTAACGTTGAAATTGTCTTCAATGTCATTAATCGCCTGTAGGCCTTAACTTTGGTTAAGATAATGTGTTGAACTTGTTTGCCCATACTTACTACGTATCAGCCCCGCCCTCTCTTCAGAAGTGTAAGAGTATTATGAAAGAAACGGAACTAAAGGTAGAGGGCTGGTACAAGACTTGTTGATACTAATCCAGTCCTTTTACTGGTAAAGTTTGTATGGATCCTGTCTGTAGTTTATGCAACGTCAAGAATGGTATCTGTAAGAACTTAGGAAAGCTGGATATTGTATTCAATGTAAAGATTGTAAGGGAGATTTTATGTATATAGCGGAAACACCTAGGATTTTGGGTGAAGGATGCAATGAACATTTTAGCAATAAGAATGAAGAACACTCAGACTTTGAATAAGGTGTTGGTATTCTTAATTCCCATAACGGGGACCCTATGCGGAGACAGGTTAAAGGGTATGTATAGCTGAACTTAATCCCATGCTGAATAGGAATGAAGAGTGGCGGTCTACAGGTAGGATTACCAAGGGAACCCCGAGACTGTGAGTTTAGGTCCCCTACAATTCTCTTTGTGTGGTGTGTTGGTTAGTTTTTGTTCATTCATCCACTTCTGATACGTGCACCTTTTGGCAACATTGTTGTTCGCTTGCCTACTTCTCATATGTACTTCTATAGTAACTGATTTTGTTATTGCTGTTGTATTGTTAGTTGTAATCTGATAATGGTCGTGGACAGACCGAAAATTTAAAATATACTCAAGAAGAAGGGAAAATTATGAATCTTTACACTTTATTTATTTTCCTTGATGTTACACTTAGAGTCGGAATGGCTGCAACTAATCCCAAATCTTAACAACTAGGAAAATTTGAAGTATTATGTAGCCTACATTTTATTTATCGTAAGTAATAACGTTCACTACTTCAGGTAGAGAGTTTGTGATTTCTCAATAGTGCAACGTCTAGAGCCAGACAGGTCTACTTTTCTAGTGTTAGGCCCCTTCTTTGACTTATACAAAAACATATCACAATGAGAATTCATAACATCCATTATGGCGTTCATGGCATAGAATGGATTACCATATTTTACGTACAGTACATGAGAATTAGCAAAATAAATAGATCCAAACGTTATAATTTCGTTTTAGGAACTATCCCTAGTCTCCTAGATGTTTTTCTTCAAATATCAAAGAATTTAAAACACAGAAGTACGTTTATTTCTTCAAATTAGTAACTATTTGCAATTCAGATCACCGTTGTGTAATCTAGTAGGCCTATTGTATTTTGATATTTCATTGCCACACACCTACATTAGTAAGATGAAGCCTGTGATGCATTGAGGTTAAACTAACAGGTAGGATTTTTCATTTATTTGATTTTGCTAGTTACCGTAATTGAAAACAATAACAACAAAAGATTTATCTGCCTAGTCATAAAACAATTATTCTGTTATTGTCGTTCTACCAGTTTTGCTGAAATGCTGCTCTTGCTGTAATACAAAGCTGTTCTCTCTGTAAAATAAGTCCAGGCTGGGTTGATAGAAATACTTTGAAGGGGTGATGACAAAAACGCTACGCTTCATAAAGATTACCTGGAAATGCTACGTTACACTCGGCAGAAAATCGCCTCCCACGGTCAACAAGATTGACAGCCGACAATTTTCGTTATCAGTGTAAGCCTCATTTTGTTTGAAAATCATTTTTGCAAAGTTCTCAAAGGAAAGTCTCCAATCTCTCATCTGTTTCCACGTAATGTCCATAACATGAGACTTTGATATGTCTACCTATCTGGAATATTTGTATGTACAATAAGTGGGCATGTCCAGTTATCGGACTCGGCCACTATCGTTAGCGTTTTGGGGTATGAACAGTAGGTCTGTTTCGAAACAGTGATTACTTAAAACTGAGTGAGTCTGTAGCAGTTCAATGTTGTGGTTCTTGCTTTGCTGCATTTACTTAAAGAGCCCAGATCATGTTTGATATTTCAACTGGTCTAGTGCACGTTTATCAGGATGAACTCCTTTCAGAAGGATGTGGAGTCTAAGTCTAGTGGTGATAACCAAAATGCATGTGTGACTATGTAACAGGATGTATACCAATTAAAGAAGATTAGACTACTGACCGTAGTTGTGTATGCCTGTCTTTTGTTACATACCCTCATATGTTTCATAGAGGTTGACTCAAATTGTAATTTTGTCAACAATATAAAACACCAAACTTCCCAAAGGACTGCATGTAATAGAAATTTTGAAAAAGCAAACCTTGACATGTGCCTCAGTCAAGTTATATAACCTCACTATGTAAGGTTCTGCACATGGGCGTGGATCATGGGGGGACGGGGGCCCCGTCCCCCTCACTTTTTTGGAAGAGGGGGACATCGCCAAAAAGTCGCCTCAACGTTTTCAAAAAAGATGAAAACTAAAACTGTGATTACCAATTGACACTACATATTAAAAGCTAAATTTCGCCCAAATATGGCACCATTTGCCATCTAGACACCTTCCGTTTTCATTTTTTCTTCAAAGGGGAGGGGTGTCCCCTCCCCTTAGATCCCTCCCCAGGACAGTGATTCGTAAATGGTAAAAAGTCTAACAATTTACTGTTCACTCACTTTACGAAGTGTAGTTCTGACTTATCCCAACGGCTGAGTAAAAAAATCACTTCAGCAAGCAAAATGACAAAAAAAAAAAAATTCTAAAAAAGTGAAAATTCTTGGTGATATATTCAATTCAAATTTAGCACCATATGTAGCACCATTTTGCATCTAGCCCACCTTACGTGAGCAACAATTTTCAAAAGGGGAGGCGGACACCCCATCTCCTTAGACCCCTCCCCAGGACAGCGATTCGTAAATGGTAAAAAGTCTAACAATGTACTATTCACTCACTTCACGAGGTGTAGTTCTGACTTATCCCAAGGGCCGAGTAAAAAATTCATTTAAGCAAGCAAAATGAAAAAAAAACTTCTTAAAAAAGTAGAAATTCTTGGTGATATATTCAATTCAAATTTAGCACCAAATGTAGCACCATTTTGCATCTAGCCCACCTTACGTGAGCAAAAATTTTCAAAAGGGGAGGGGGACACCCCTCCCCTTAAACCCCTCTCCCAGGACAGCGATTCGCAAATGGTGAAAAGTCCCCCCACTTTTGGAAATGGATCGACGCCCATGGTTCTGCATAGTGCATTACACTTCATATGTTACTGCGTTTAAGAGAAGATATTTTATTGCAGTATTCCTCTTTTCGTTTTAATGTAGTCCATTATGGCGTCATCGTAAAACACCCAACTCCAAGAGAGCTATTACCATGCAACCAGTGAGATTCCCTTCTACGGTAAAACCGTTGGTGGAGTCTTGGATGAAACAGTGGAGAAACATCCAGACAGAACGGCTTATGTCTTTTCTAAAGATAATATCAGTCGAACCTTTAGATAGATTCAAGACGAGGTAATTTTATTGAAGTTATTCCAGTACATTTGCAAAAATACAATTTAACGACAATAAAGTTATTGTGAAGAATGTGACTTGAATGTTTGAGAATTAAGATCCATTCCAATCGTTACACTTTTTGCACAGAAATTTGTTTTACTAGATGAAACTTTAGTTAACTTTTTCTTTCTCTGGATCCTTTTGAGACACAGATTTTATACCTGAAATAGTTAAATAGAACATTACTTGTTTACAGATGAATGATTTTTAAGTTTAACCTTTAGAGGATTCAAGAAAAGGTAATTGTTTATTGGAGTTACGCAGGTACACTTGCAAAATTGGCTTCAAACACGGCTTTAATTGAAACTGCACAAAAAAGTGAAAAAGCAGTTGAAGAAATTTTTTAGTAGGATGTAAATTGTATTGTTGATAAATTTGCTCATGTGCAGATTTATTAAGGATTTTTTATTCAGAACACACTCAAGTTTTATTTTAATTTATTAAAGTTTTATTTTAATTTGTTAGCTTTAATCAGACATTGCAATGCAGCCCGGGCATTCTCACACATTTCTGTACATGTAAGCCGTCTTCACCCTGTAAGAAAGCTGTTTTAAAATGACAGTCATGTGCCTTGTATGGGTGGGTTCAATTATTGACATAGATGTACATCTACCCTCATACAAATACAAAGGACATTTGTCTTGTACTTTGGATATACTGTATTAGCTGTTACTATTTGGCAAATAAAAAAAAACAGTGCACAAAGGCCTGTCGGATGTAAATTGTTGTTTCAAATACGATTGAAATGGTGATTTTATTCCGATATTTTGATATTTTGTTTCGTTTACCTAACCATATTTTACCTCAACTCTGTAGATAAACCGCCTAGCTGCCGGACTGCTTTCAGCAGGGGTTACAAGAGGAGATCGTGTAGGTATGTGAGGACCAGACACCCTGGAATGGGTCTTGACACAATATGCAACCAGTAAAATTGGTGCTGTTATAGTTACCTTGAACCTAGCCTACAGGACAAATGAATTGGAGTATGCATTGCGAGAGGTACTTTTTCTAAACGTAATCGTACATGCATGAAACTGATCCTTGTTTAAAGTTGGATAATTGGGTTAGCATACAAACATTATTACAATGGCAACTAGCATATAACATTCACACAGTTGTTATAATATTGTATGAAATCGACCGACCGACTGCATGGTCATGTGGTTAGAGCATCCGACTTGCAGCCGGAAGGTGGGGAGGGGGGTTCGAATCCTTGGTCGGGTCATACTAAAGACTTTAATAATGGAACCTACTGCCATTGTGCTTGGTGCTCAGCATAAGCAATGGAGTGGGGAAAACAAGCCAGTGAGCCATAACTGGAAAAAAGGCCGTGGCCGGCCCGACTTAAACCAATTGGTTAGAAACTGAGCCGTAAAACCTCATCTAACTAACTAACAAATGTATGAATTCAGAGTAACCACACTTTAGATTCCGTACACACAGGAACAAGTTACTATAGCATTTGTGTAGATACACACTTGTCTCGACAGATATTAATACAAATAAGAATAAGTAGTGTTGACATAAAAGATAAATGATGTAGTAGATACCCTGGCTCATAACCTTTTTTCCTGAAGTATAACCTTCTTGTTATCATCTGTTATTATGGCCTACTTACCTTATTACATTAATCATCAGGATTTCAAAGTATGTTTCTATCTGAAAGAATATTTGCGTAGCCTTTTTCAAAACGATATTTGTTTTTATGATTATCATAACAGGTTGGGGTTAAAGTACTCATTTCTGTACAGTCATTTAAAACACAGGACTATTACAGTATGGTGGAGGAAATATGTCCTGAAATACAGTATGCAACACCAGGACATCTAAAGAGTGTAAAGTAAGTTATACAGAGTTTTGGAGTTGTGGATTTATAACGAAAATATGTATGTGCCGACTGTAATAAGAAGATAATAAACCACTTTAATTTTGCTGAGACCAAATATCTCAAAATACTTTTACTTTTATTCCCCACATGCAAGGGCATAAAGACTTTTCAGAATTTGATAAAGTATACCAAGAATTTATGGTGTAATAATGGCATGTGAGCAATTATAAATGTGGTCTTTCCAAGTTATTGTCAAAGTACGTACTGTATTAACTCTGTTTAAAGCTGTGTGTCCAAGGAGCTCTCTCACAACTCTCTGGTCTGTCAAACATAACTTTTGTTTTGTTCTACTGGGCCGTATCTTGATAAGAGCTTGACAGTCTATGACAGTTTTAATGGCCAGGCGAGGAGTTTACTCCCAGGTTACAAGTAGTTACACGAAAATGCTTACTTCTCATCTAAGTCTTGCCTATCTTCAGGAGGAACAATCTTTCTTGTTTCGTGAAAGCTGAAAGCATTTTCAGGGAGTATTCTAGGACAAATCAGTTGTCCCTAAACATTTAGATGTATTGCATGCCAATGCAAGGGTCCTACTTTTCTGGGTCCATGCATTTATTGTAATGTAGATGCGAAATAAAGGATTTGGCCATGCGTTGTCGTGAGACCAATTTGCCATCCACATGCAGTGTTAATCAGTTGGTGTTATGCTACAACAGATATTTGTACATCTAGGTAGGATTTTTTGTAAATGCAGGATACCTGTGTGATGTCCAACGTGGCAACCTGACTGATACTAGGTCCACAAGTTTTGTTCTCTTTGATTGCTTAACCATTATAAAAAGAAAATATTTCATATGCTTGCTCATCAGTGGAATAATCCACAAATGTGTCCTTCTATACGTGGCTAATTACAACACACCCAACTGTTCACTAACTGTTGTATGTACATTGTTCAAAGATTAGTTAAAGTTGCAGTCAGCAGTACCCTTTGCATCAAAATCAGCTGTAATGAAACTTATCAGAAGATTTGATTACTTGCGGCATGTTACGCTGATTGTCCTTTTGCACTTAATAGTGCATTACTGGCTTGTATACATAAAACCACTCCACGTAGAACATGGTAGCGCTGCTCTCCTAAATGCATCAACCACCAATTTTACGCTGGAGCTGGATGAGTGGAAATACTAGCCTTTTCAATCATGTAAGTTCTAGCACACTCTCTTCAAGCACATACGCTTCATTGTTAACATTACTGTGTGCACAAACTTTGCTGATCAGTCGTGTAACACTGCCTGGTAGTAACTACGATCAGGACTCATTCAATAGATTTCTTAGCCTCACTAAGCTGCAACAAGATTTCATGTACTTGAAGTAATTGGCAAATTTTGTGCAGGAACTGACACTACAGACCAATGTCTCCCGGAAAAAGTGATTGTGCTATTACTGGGCCCTGGCAGGTTAGCAATATACTCTGCGTGGTTGTACCATATTTTATGATGTGCGACTGTCACGTTTGGTTTAACATTCGAGAACTTATAAAGATATTATCAAGAGCCTATTGGAGGAGGGTTTTCGATCTTGTAAAAAGACCATGGGAAATGAATTCATTCTCTGTCAAGTGTTACAGACAGAGTTTGAATTCCTAGGTATTAATAGTAGAATGACATCTTTACTTAAAGCATGTAAGATGATAAAATCTCTTTTGCAGACTCCCAGAGTTGGATTCTGTGATTATGCTCGGATCTGGCCAATTCAAAGGAGCTCTGATGTTTGATGATGTGATGGACATGGCTAAGGATGTTCATCACAAAGAAGTTAAAGAGCTTTCAAAGGTTTTACAATTTGATGACCCAATAAATATTCAGTTTACTTCCGTAAGTAAAGGTCACGTGCTCTCAAAAATAACATGGATTATATGTGCTTTTCTCGGTGTTGTTTAATAGCGATAGTACTGAGATTGCGTTTGTATGTGTAACTGCAAGTTATTTAATGTTTTAATTACAGGGAACTACTGGTAATCCAAAGGGAGTTATCCTGACTAATCATGGAATTTTAAACAATTCTTACTTTGTGGGCCGAGCACTAGCTAGGTTACCATGAGAAGGTGATGAAAGCTTCTATTGTATCTTGATCAGTAAACCATCTGCCTTTTCTAAAGAACTTTTAAAGATTCTGTCGTTTGTACTCTGCCATGCCCATCCAGGAACCGAGATGTCTGTCACATTATCATATGATAGTTTTGGGGATGGCGAGGTTTATCTTAGAAGTAGAGTGCTATCTTGCAAATGATAAGTAACTCTCAGGCTCTCATCTTGGGAATCATATGAAATTTGTAACAAGGGTAAAGATACTTTGGTTTTTAGTTCAGGGGGCTTCAAACTTGTAACAATAGGGAGGTGGTGGATGCACTAATATTCTGTTATTTGGGAGCTGTTTGGAAAATTTGGGACAGTGACAACTGACAACTCTTCCCTTTGAAAGCTATCAAAGCATAGAATTACACTTTCCGATCGGTATTGATCTTTGAAGTGATTGTACGTAGGAACAATACGTAGGAACAACTATCTAGTCTTATTACTTTGTACGTGTCTCATAAATTATTATTATCGAATGTGACCTTTTGCACTTTTGTATGCTTTGATAAACCCGAGAAAGACCTTATGATGTAGAGCTACATTACATTAAGTTACATTTTTTTTTATCACATTCAACTCTTCATACAACATCACTATACAATTCTTTATTTGGTGGACTGCATTCTCCCTTTAAACTGAAATAATTTTTTAAAAATTAAAATTGGAGTATTTGGAATGGACGTCTCAGCGAAAGGATAGGCTTGATGGAATTTTGATATTGAGAAAAAGAACACATGAAACAAATAGAAATTAAAAGAGTAATTGCCCAGATACCAAAGGGAACAATATTTACACTAGACTTCACCTAGTGAGTATGGTCAATTTAAAATTTTACATGATTTTGGTTCTGTGCTGTAACACTATATCAAAGCACGTTATAAATATATCTTAATATTTTTCTGAAACACACTAATTCTACATAGATTCAAAAAGTCCTCGAAACCATTATGCCTATTAGCATTATTTTGTTTTAATATTTACTATAAGCACTTTAATATGTGTTATCTACTTTCACCCAGTTGGCCCTTTAGTTGATCTTTGTAGTACTCCTTGATTTCGTCCCATTTTTACTTTGTTTATCTTTTAGTGATGTTTTATTTCAGCATCACACGATATCTATGCCAGCACCCTTATATCACTGCTTTGGCATGGCCCTAGGCAGCCCATGTGTCTGTACCCATGGTGCTACTTGTGTTTTGCCTTCCCTCTCATTTGAGGCTGAACCTACTCTCCAAGCAATTGAGAAAGAAAACTGAGGAATATTTCATTTTTAATTTTATTATATCAGCTAATCTAGTTTAATCTATTATGACGTAATGGCATTTATGTTGATTTGTAAGTCTTCAGAGAGTCAGTCAGTCTGTCAATCTATTTTATTTTTGTCAGTTTGTCTTTGTTTTCGTCGGTCTGTTTGTCAGTTTGTTTGTTCACCCCTCTGCCTGTCTGCATGTCTGTCTGTGTATCTGTCTTTCTCCCTGTATGTAGCTGATAACTTCCTTACGTGTTATTTTTACACGTTATCAAATTATACCAATGAAATGTGGATATATTGTACTTTTGGTGATGGTCAGCTATTCAGAGTGTTCAGGAAATGAAGGTTACAAATGTGACTTGAGTTTCATGAAAATACACAAAATGTAACTTCTGCAACAACTAGCCATGTCTATACTTTATATACATATAACACACAGCTGAACTTAACTTAAGATGTTTATGATTTGGAAACAAACTTAGGTAAGATTCTTCTACTGCAGAATACAGTGGCAATCGGCACTTCACTTTACTTTATTTCACCTTCCTTATGTTTCTCCACTTTACCTTACTTTTATCTACTTTATTCATGTTGTAATTCGAAAGTCCTTTTTGATTTCATTCTTTGATAGAGCCAGTGCAGTATCATATCAATGAACTATGTGTCAGCTGCTGGACAGTAAATACTCTTCTCAATAAAATAAAAGAAACAGTATAAGATATGGATTTTACCTAGTGTTTCATTGGGACATGCCAACCCTCTTATATCTTATCTTTGTATCAATTTTATTTGTTAGATGTACATCACAATACGGCACACCTACCATGTTTATTGACATGCTGAATCTTCCAGATTTTAAGAATTATGATGTCAGCTCATTATCTACAGGTGTCATGACAGGATTACCTTTGTCCGGTCGAAATTATGAGGAGGTGCATCTCAGAAATGAATATGCATTGTGCAATGGTGTGTATTATACGGCTTGACTTGATTGTCTTTCTGGAGTACTGGGTCTTCCTAAGTTCCTACCCTTGAATAAAACTGTTAATGGTTTTACTTCATATCTAGAATACCACATATTTTTAGTTTAAACAAAATGTTAGAATCATACTTTTTAAAGGAAATTTTTCCAGCAACTGCATTGCAAATGAGAGTTATGTATAAGATTCCACAACCACTTCTAATTGATACAAGGAAATAACAAAGCAAACTACTTCAGATTGGACTGATGAATAAAGATTTATCTAATTTAAAGATATGAATGGAAACGATGCTTGAAGTTTTTGTGAAATAGCAATTATTATTTTGTTGCACATTTTAAAAAAAAAAAACTTCATCAGTGTAGTAGTAGTAGTAGAGCAGTTGCGGTCATATTAGTGTTACCACTTGGCCTTGCAGTTTCCAATTGGATCTGTTGACCTCTGTTCCATAAATACAGGAAAAATTTTACACATTATCTTCGTCTATTGATATTTTAGAACAGAGACTTCAGTTTTATTTTACCTTCCAGATAGCCTATGGACTAACAGAAACTAGTCCAGCTACAAATTTCATCTGTATTGGTGATCCTGTTGAACTTATTACAAGCACGGTTGGTAAGGCCTTAGACCATACAGAGGTGAGTGTTCGGTCATGATACACAGCAAATATTTACAAGAAATTTTTTGTTCAAATTGTGCATTTCAATCGTGAATGGGGATGTGGTAAAATGTAAAACTATCTCAATAATGACCTACATCATTAGGTTGCGAGAAGAGGGAAGAAAAACAGCACTTAGGGCATCAAAATGTGAAATGATGACTTGAAGAATATTGTCAATTTTGGTATGACAGAGAGTTTGTGTGGCGGGGCAAGGCTTTGGTACAGAAGGGCATCTGCTTAAACTCAACTTAAGTGGTCGGTTTATCAGTACTATAGATTTGAAAAAGAGAGCGACTATAGTTAAACAATATCGGCAAGGAGATCGCCTAGTTTGTTTGTGTTTTGAAATGAGTAATATGTAAGGCGAGTGTCCGAAGAAGTGAAATATCAGTTATACTCCAACTTAGCCATGAATGAAAGAGTAGCAACATGTGCTAAATCCCTTTATAACGTGTCACGTAATTTCTTGTTTCATTTGAAGATTACACCCTGTAGGGATTGTTTATCATAACTATTTCAAATAATGTGATGCTACCTATAAATTGTAATACCTTTGTTCAGTCTTACGAGCATTTGTCGTATCTTACTTTTACAGTTGAAAGTTATTGACACTGCTACTGGTGATATTTTACCAATTAACGAACCAGGAGAGCTTTGTATGAGAGGCTACCTTGTGATGAAAGGGTATCGGAATGATGAACAGAAAACAAAAGAAGCTTTCGATGAAAACGGCTGGTTTCATTCAGGGTCAGTGGAAAGGCAAACAGTTACCAAACTATGAAATATACTCATCTTTTATATTGGATGGATTGGTAATTTAGAATGAAACATTCTTACAACTGGGAATTTATCAGTATGTAGTTGCTTTTTTAGACTAGTTGGTCACATTTTTTTCTCCTCAGGCTAGCAAGGAATGTTAACCAAATTGACCCACGAGAGGTTTCAATGTAGTTTTGTAGCAAAAAATGTCACGGCATGAAGCTTTCACTCGCTGGAATGTGACCAAGCTATCATAACAGTAGTTCGTCAGAGCCTGTATGTCTGTCTATCTGGCTGGCTACCTGCTTGTTTGTTTGTCTGTTTGCATTACAGTTTTGTCGGCTTGAACCCTTGGACATTTATACTTTGACCTTGATTTTTGGTAATTGCAGTTAACCTTAAGATACTGGGCATCCGTCTTCAAAACATTTCTAAGGATCGATTTGTATTTGCACGTATGATGTGAACAGAACCGGATTAAGTCGCTAAATAAGTTACCAAATAAATCTTGAACCATAAAAATCGGTTCAGATGCACGAAATAAAATTCAACAATGCCAGACCAGCGTCCGTCGGGCTGTGAATATCTGATATTTGCGGTATTTGCTATCATTAAAAAATCGGACAAGTCGTGACGCTATCGGCCAAGTAATGACGTTCAGTTTCAAGGGCGGATTTTTCTAATGTGTTTGTTTGTTTGGTCGATCGGCTGAATGTCTCTCTGTCTTCCGGTCGGTCGGTCGGTAGGTTGGACTTTCTACCTGTCTTTTTCTCTGTCTGTTTGTCTGGCTTTTGTTTGTTTGTTTGTCAGTCTGGCTGGTTGGCTGACCGACTGGCTCCCTTGCACGTGTTTGTCTCAACCTTAGTCATATCTTTAATACGGTCTCAATCTTACAAAATTTAAGTTAAATGCTGTGGCATAGCTAGAAATTCATAACTAGCCGGGTGCAGAGCACATTTGGGGGGGGGGGACCCAAGGTGCAAATGGCACGTGCCTTTGGGTACAAACAAATGAACGAGCGACTATTTGAACTTTCCCGCGTGATTTTTCCCAGGGTGGTTATGGCAGGGGCTAATAGCATAGGCGTACGGGACTCTTCCAATTTTGGGGGCAGAAAATTTTTTGCCCAAATTATTAAAAGTTGCCAGAATTTCGTTGCAGTTCAGGTGCATAAAATAGACCACCCAAACTCCTATATGCGCGTGAAGCGAGCGAAAATGTTTGTACATTTTTCGGACATTCGATCAAAACTTCGGGAACTCAGTAGAAAATGCGGGAAACCCTTTCACTTTTACTTCATTTCTACCGGAATTTCACCCATTCTGTGCCGAATTTATGTCGTTTCTTGCCCGAATTTTCGACGGGGGGGCATTCTGCCCCCCTGCACCCTGCCTTGTACCCCTATGACCAATAGCAAACTCAGTTAATTTGAGTTATGTAATATTTTTGATAAACCATGTTCTGGACCTTTTCTTTGTTTTTGGTACCGGAATATAACAGGCCACACCTGAGTTGCTTCGAGAGTCTGAACCCTAACCCTAACTAACTACTAAATGCATAATAATCGTAAATAATGCGGAGGACACATTGAAATATCAGCCGATGACCCATGACAGTCGGTGACTGAAATATTACATTGACGAATAATGACAGTTTTATAACACAATTCTGTTTTAAGTGTTGTATTGAGAGATAATCTGAACATCAAAACAAACGTCGCCCGTCGAAAATGAAATACAATTTTGTTGTCAGGATGTATGGCCAATGTTGCAATGATGCAGTCCTGTATTCAAAATGATATCGGTATGTAAGCTTTCTCTACTCTCTTTTCTAGTTTTGTGGTTCTTTCTAATGGTCAACATATCTTTTTTACAGTTAATCACTCAAAGAATTATCGGGTACCTGAACAATAGAACTTTTACTGTTCTGTTTTTACACAAGTCATGATCACGAGCGGTGAAATGGAGAATTGGATTTCTACCTCGTCTTCACGACTTGGTAACAAATTCAGCCAACTTTTGACTTCATAATTTAGCGGCTGTGATTAACAGTGTAGCTCAGTCACAGTTTTCCACTGCACTATCTAGTGAATAAAAAGATGCTCCACTGCGTGCGGTTTCGGAGCGATGTTTAGTTCTCCGTTTAGTGCGGTAGGCGCGAGTAACAAATGCAGCTCCATTGCGTAAGTCGCAAACACGATATTTTTTACTGGGAAACACAAGGTAAATGGAACGCATCTTCACTCTGATACCCTATTAGGCTGTTCACGGTTACGTCACTGGTTGGCATTGGTTGGCATAGAGCATGCGCAAGAACACATGCGTGTATGTTAGGTGCTGCTCGTGTAAACGCTTGCGTGATTGCACGCCGAAAGTAGACGAATTGGAATCTACCTTTCATTGTGACGACAGTGAAAGCGCGCCTTAACAACTCTTTTGCCGACAAGACGTGACGTCATTTGTTTGTGAACATGAATGAGTCTATAGGTCGCAATTCATCAAAATGCCATACACCTTGGTTGGTTGGAAGCCTAAGAGTTTTTCTAACCTGCCATCGGGAAGTTTTACAATTTGAAATGCGTGAGAATTTAGAAAGATAGAAATTGAAATGATATATAGGCCTAATCGGTCAGTTATATTTAGACATTTAACACATAACCGTGAAATATTTGGGGGATGACGGAAGTTTGGGTGGCCTAGGCCCCGAGCCCCCCCCCCCCCCCGTGGCTACGCCACTGGTTAAAAGAGGCTTCCAGATTACTCCGGCCGCATCTAAACAACTAGTGTTTAAAGTGGGTTGATATAGAAGTCAATGATTATATGTTGTAAAGAAAATTGGTTGAGTTTTATACAACACTATATCTCTAGTCAAAGTCTATACGGCAGTGATATTCATTGGATCTGCCTGCTTAATGAAGTCCTATTTCTTCTATATGAAGTTACAAATTTTTACACACATGTAAGCTACTAAATGCTTTGTGTCGGACTTTTCAGTCTCACCCTGTGCAGTATTGGAAGCCATAGGCCCATTTTAGAGATGCTTCTTTGGAAGTTAAAATGAGTTAAAATTGTCAAAATTTACATCAAGGCAAAGTCAATCTATTTCAGCAAAGAATATTCAGGCAAGCAACAGATTTGAAATGATTGATTCTGCAGAGTGAGACTGAAAAACTTGATATAAACTTTAACAGATATGTGTGATTCAAATATTGGAGGGGGGGGGGAGGATGATGATGACCGTCAAATTAAAGGTTTGCCAGTACATCTTGTCTCTTTCAGGAGGTGTGTATGCGCAGTGCACCCTCCTAATCGTACACATTTATACATATACATGTACATATGATTCTCCCGTTCCTTCGTAGTGACCTGGCTACAATGGACGAGAATGGATACTGTAGGATTGTTGGAAGGATAAAAGACCTCATTATCAGGATCAGCCTGGATCTCTCAAAAGTAGTCCCAAAAATTACTGTTGGGATTGTTGTAATAAAAGATGACAAAATGTTATGAGTGGATGCCTCAAGTATATTGTTTAGAATGTATTCTCTATTTTATTTAAAAAGGCTAATTAGAATAATTTATGCAAATTAGGAGGTTATATGCATAGATAATGAGTGTCTCTTTGGATGAATTTTTTCTGTTTGCCTCATAGAATATTCATGCTAAGTGGAACATTTGTACTAAAAAAAGCAGTGGTCACCCTGTATTGACCCCTTATCAACTCTACTATCTGAGCTAATGCTTCCATGAAAAACTCGACCTTGCTGTTGTAGCAGACAAATGAAAACGGATGCCCCAAGGTCAAAACAGAGTACCAAATGTTAGATTACGTCTTCTGTGCGGTTTTTTTCCTTTATACTTTAAATTTCCATTCCGTACTTTTTGCAAAGATTACCTTTAAACAAGGGTTATTGGGTGACTTTTCTTGATTCAGATATTTTGTCGGGAATGTAACCCTTATTTGTCGGAAAGAGGTCCATCATTCCTTCCCCTCATTCATTCAAGCTTGGAGGAGCCCCTGGCTACATTTGCGAACGTTTCAAATGTTAACATTTGCCCATAATGAGGAACCACTCACATAACTCTCGGACAAAGGACGGCATTTTTTATTTTTGTTATTCTCAAGTAAACTTTCCTGCAACTTAGGCTGCATTGTTTATACCGAAACAACGAAAGAGAGCAATACCGAAAAACAGAAATATCGAAACGAAAAATTCTGAAATATCGAAATCTCGAACAAAAAAGTCGACATATCGGAACACAAATATAGAAAAAGTCGGAACATCGAGATCCCGAAATGTCCATGGTAGGTTGCCCCCCCCCCCTTTTTATAACAGTTTCGCGTATGTGTCCTTTAAATTGTGATCTGTAAACTTTGAAAAAAGACGATTATTCAAGACAGAAAAGATGGATCCTTTAATACTTGGTATATCAATGTTTTTAAAACTTGACCTCTGCTGACCTTATACGACCTTTGAACCCCCCAAAGGTGAATTACAAAAAAGGACATGTCATAGGAGGGTTAGTTAGTTAGATGAGGTTAAACGGCCCAGTTTCCAACCAATTGGTTCAAGTCGAGCCGGCCACGGCCTTTTTTCCA
>WURT03338670.1:0-24171 GCA_009936505.3 Holothuria glaberrima | reverse complement strand
GCCCGAAGTAAGCACGAGATGACTATAGCAGTTAATTGTCCAATTATTGGTAAAATTCCCAATAAATAAATCACACATACACAGTTACATCACACGTTTCTACTCGACATGTAAAACACTAGAAGCAATTTAATCGCTACTCCTAGAGTCATTCAACAGAGCAGTGGTTACTTTATTGATGAGAAAACATGAAAAGATCACCAGCCTTTCATATTCCATTTTCCTCGATTAAGTGGCCTGATCAGAGAGAAAGCTTCCATAGAAGACGGTAACTAATGGCCAGTGGCATATTTATGGGGCTATGGCACCCTCCCCACATGAAATCTGATTAAAGCCCCTCTCCACCATGTAGCACAGTAGATACAGAATTACAGGGACAAATGTGTGTTTAGAAGGGCGCTTTCAGGCAATCTACGGCATTTGGGATGTCAATCTGCTTGATATCATTCCAAACAATGGTGGGGCTTAGATCGGCTTCTGGTCTCGTCTTGCACCCCCCCCCGCCAGAACTGCCAGGGACAAACACCATCCCTCCCTTTAAGCCATTATATCATGCATGAAATCTGTGAGTGCTGAAGGACAAGAAAGGGGTGTAAACACTCCTCCCCAAAGTTCGTGGAATACCTTCCTGTCACATTGTAACATACATAAATTTCATTATATACGGTAGCATCGGCTTAAAATTCCCATTGAACAGCTCGTGCGATGTTCTTGATGCATTTGCAGCTCAAGACTAGTTTTAAGTTTACATTCAACTAACAAACAAGCGGCTAGAAGGCCGTATATGAGTAGTAACAGATTAATTCGCGCCACACGACAGCAGTGCGCATACGGCATCTTGCAATCATCACTAAAGACAAAGTTTTCCATTATTGTAATTAGGACATACGTGCACTCAGGTAGTTTCAACACGTGTTTCCACTATTATACTTCAACAATATTAAACAGTTGTAATAGATCAATCATAGACGGTAAAATTATGTGTGTATTATGTAAATTTTGACCACAAATGAATTTACATCCTGAACCAAACGGCAATGAAAACGAGTGTTGAGGATGGGCAGGTGCCCAGCCAGCCTTCGCGATGTGGGGAGAGGTCGGGAGGGGGGTTTCACAGTGTGTGGGATGTGGGAAAAGTCACATTTTGTTCTTGTATTAAGGTTCCCGGGAACTCAACACTTACATTAATATGCACTTTCAATGCACCATCTTGCCCCTGAAAATTTCCGCAGGGGCCGATCTGCCCTTATACTCCCTATGGCTATACGCCGCTATTGTTTACAAATATTACAGGGGAGTTGGGGAAATGTCTCTAACACCATAACCATTTGACCATACCTTCCTTAATGGTTGGCCAAAAATGATTACGCACCGTAGGTATTTTGTAAGTGCAAGTTAAATCCCCTCCAAAGGTTTTAGGGGATTCCTGCCTGTTTGATGAGAGAACAAAATCCACAAAACTCCTTGATTTAGGAACCCTATAACCAGGTTGAACCCTGACCGAGTAAGACAACGTACATTACGTCATTTATCAAAAGTAAACTATCTGAAATTGTACAAAACAATCCAAATTGTTCCCATTTACAACGACATACAATAAAATTAGTTTTAAAAGTAGAAAAGTTGCAGTAAAAATATGATACACTTGACCTTACTTTCTTCATAATTTCTATAAACCATACTCATTATAAAATCGTGGTACTGCCCTCTATATGGAATGATCAAGTTCAGCTGCTTGTACAGACAGATGGTATGCAGCGGTATATCAATATATTCAATCATAGTCGATATTGTCTGCATAGTTACACCGCGGAGCTATTACGGAAGGTCGCCACACCAACTGGAGGGCCGTAATACCGTATAACCGAAACATCGATTTTCTCCGAAATACTGATATCATGCCTATATTTATAATTTGCTGACCTTTTTGGATTAGTCACGGTAGTTTGTAAATTTTTGCCGTAAAATATCGATACATGCGGTATTTGCGATATTTAAAAGCATTTTTTGCCGCATCTTACACCCAGTGCTTCTGAAAACAAGCAGCAGCATCTACTTTGAACTAGACTGGAATCATTTGATCTTACTTAGGGTTAAATGGTGATTAGCCTACCATTATTCGTTGTACACATATAGGTCTCCATTTGTACAAGTATTTTATGACTAACTAATCTTGCTTCTTATGCTCAGTTTGTCGCAGTATCCATTTCATTATTTTCTAGTTTTTTTGCAAAAGCTCTAGTATAACAAAATGGACTACAGTTCTTATGTCACACTATACAGCTGAACAGCTTTTCATACAAGGCACTAACGAGTAAGAATTAGTAAAAAGTCGAATGACATCAACATCTTGCTAACACTTTCACTTAGTTGAATGAAATCCGCAAAATGTCAATTTTATTTTATGAGATCTACTTCTACTTTATAATAGCATCTAATGCAATAATTTTTTACTTCTTAAATTATAATATGACGTATCGATTTGGCCAATTTAATAAATATTTGCAGCCACTTCAACTTTCAGGAGCAAATTTTGCATTACATTATTTGTTTTTGTTTCATTATAGCTTGTACTTTATGCGGCTGTCCACAAAGGCTAATTATCATTCAGCGACATTTTTTTTACAATTGCCACTGAGTATTGTCAACAAAACAAACTTGTTATTATGCCTAACTACCTTTATTTTCTGTTAGTTTTCTAAACACAGAATCATTTTCTACTTTTACAACAGTCATGCATTCGTAACTATCTCTTTCGACTCACAATTTTTGTTGAATCACTGCCCGTGTACATTTTGGAATTTCAAGCAGACTATACTTCAGACATAATCATAATCACCAGGGTTATCAATTATTTTCATTATTAATGTTACAGACAACCGTCATGTTGGGCAAAAAGAAAGCAGGCATTTTCTTTTGAAATGAAGTCTTGTGGTTGATCATTAACTCTGAAGCTCCCCTCACCCGTACTCAACATTTTCTCTTCCATGCGCAACTTCAAACAAAACGTGGCTTTCACAATCTTAAAAATTGCGTAGGACATTGCTTTCCTTCATACTCTTATTCAATTTCACAGACAAAATTTGCATTTCAAAAACCTTTATGTCGATGCTTTTCGATCAAAAAGATGACATAATTTCCGTGTTTAAAGTACCCCGCGTGGGGCATTCTGTCTGCTTAGGCCGTTATTATGGCTTCTCGACCCCACAGACTGATGAAGTAATATATGCTATACAGCTTGGTACGTAAGCAATATTTGAAAGCACTTCAACTTTTCTATCGAGCACCGCCCAATCGGCGTTATTTTTTAACACCAAAATTCTCTTTCACTTTCTGTGTCATTTTGAAATTATTTTGTCAAGTGGCTGAGAATACAACCTTAAGTTAAATGCTCAGTTTCGTTTGCACTTTCCTTTTTTTACAAAAAATACTTGCTCTGTCAAGCTTACTTCTTTGTTCGTGGCTATGTGTGCCATTAGTTATAATAGCATCTATTGGCTGGCGTATAACGATTGCAAAAAGCTTTTAGAAACTTGCATACAAATGTCACTGTATGGTGTAATTTATTACAATTCAAGTAGTCTTTCCTTTATGTGTGTTTTCAATGTGCCCACAAACAGCACAATAGCATATATCAAAATACCACAAATATAGTTTCTTGAACTTTCACAATCTAGTTCAACTTTTTCTCTTTAGACATAAAGTTCATATTTTTCTTACTTGACTAAGCCAATTGTATGCCGAAAGGCTTTTGTTAAAAGAGTTTTCGCGGTTTCGTCCCTGTCACAAGAAGTTTCTATGGATGACAGGGCTGTTAAATTGATTGTCTCTAAAATTTAATTTTATTCCAAACGTCAGAACGAAATTTTCCTTCAATTTCAAATGTGCGTGCAGTGTGGCCTGTTATAGGTCAAGTATTAGTTAGGCTTAGAAGTAATTGCAATCTCGCGTGTATAGGCAATGGTGCTTTGGATGTAAATTTAAGAGAAGTGTTGTGAACATTTGTACCGGGGGAGCTGTTATCCGAAAATCATCTCACTGGTTGAACAGCTATCATCAGTACACACATTTTTACACACAAACATGGAAAACACATACCCTTCAGTACTTAGATTAATGAGTTACATAAAAAGCCTGCGCAGATAGTCGATCGATCTTTACCAAGTTAATCAGTTGTGATTTGTGACACCAGACAAGTGTAAGGACTCACCGGCATGCAAAATAGAGCCCTAAAGAGACCGAGCTTAAGAAGTTTGACAGTCGTGAATAAATCGGTTCATGTGTGGGCGGGCTTGTCCAAATACATCCCACCAACTTCTCTTTAAGGAATCTTATTAACTGCCATATGGTAACTATGAATCTTATTTTGAATCCAACTTGGCTGATTCAAAAACAGGAGGTACCTAAACTTAGAGGTACACAAAAAATCCATAACAACGCGTCAGTTACGTAGCTAGACTACTAAGTTAACAGACAATACCGTGGTTGGCAAGGACTCTGAACAGCTTTCAAAGGTGACATGGCATAGACCATCATTCAACGTTTCGCTTCCTCCCCACCCCCCCCCCCGTCCCAGATTCAAACAATTTCATTTTATATCATTAGATATCAAAATAAATCACAATTTATCAGTTAATAATCATACTACCCTTTTCACCTTGCACATCACTGATTGCTATTGTTGCGGTTTACCGCCTCCAATTTTTCTTGCTTTAAAGATTTCTGGGTGATGCTTGCAGCAAGCTTTTCAGCATCTCTTTCTCCCTCTCCAGACTGGCCGTCCTGCAAGAGGCTCGTCAAAGCAAGAATGTAATTTTGCGCAAGAAGTAACGTTTCCATTTTGCTCAATTTCTTGCGAGACGGATAATGAGGAACAACCTTTCTTAACCGGTCCATTGCCTCGTTCAATTTTTTCATACGGTCTCTTTCCCGAGAATTGACCAAAAGCCTCCTTCGCTCACTGAATACTGCATTTTCTTCGTCATCGGTCCGGAGGCCTCCCAGACTACAATCTCCTTCTTCCGAAGTGAGACGTGACGAAAAATTCATTGCTTGAGAAACAGCCGATGGACAATCGTTTTGCAGACGAGACGTAGTGTCCGTCTCTGAATAACCGGTGTCGTCTATCTCATTTGCACACATCACGATAAAATCGTCATCGTCATGGTTATTGTCTATGGTGTGTTTCTTTCTCTTACGTTGAGGAGCTTGGTATATGACGGGGTTTGGATTTTGCACTTTTGTTCCCTGTACGATCTGGCGGTTTCTGAGAGAAAGATCATCATTCTTTCTTTTTGAATAGGGAAGCCGACGGCAAATCTGAGTTACGGGGTTTGTGAAGATATGCGATTCTGTGCCGTCCCGCAAGCAAGTAAGCAAATTGGACTCCGCGGTTTCCGGTGAATCGGCAGACGAGTCAAATGCAGGATATCGTGGCATATCAGACGATGTATCGACAGAGTAGGGTTAATATTCAAAGCAACCGATGCTATGTTGTAAGAAATACCGAACGTATTTTTATGTACCTGTAGGAGGAGAAAAGAAAAACTGATTGACGGTTTTGACATTTTGTTGTAAAAAGCTGTGTGCCTTCGTTAGAAATGCTAGTTTACAATGTCATGCTCTTGCTAAAGCAAATAGAAACAGCAAAATTCCAACGTTTTAACTAACTTTCGACTTGAGGTACCGACAAAGTTAATTATATTAAATCTCAACTTCTACTTCTACAATACCAGCATACAACGGAAAAACTAAAAGCAAATCTATCAAGATTAAAATTGCGTTTAAAAGAGCAAAAAGGAACAAAAGTTATGAAATCAGCCAAGAGCATAACTTTGCACGAAACTCACTATTTCCGTAACAAGACAGACTTTTCTCGTCGTACAAAATTATACTTGTCATACAAGAGAAACTTATACAAAATGACGCCTGGAGGGGGTTTGTGACAGCGGACAATTATTGTTGCATAGCACAATAACGAAACGACTGACCAATAGAGACCAACCATTTTCGCCTTGCATTTCAAGTTTCAACTTAATTTTAATCAGGGTATGTGCTAGACCGTAGACTATTGCTTAATGACAAGAACCCCTCGTCTTTGCTATTCTGTGAAATGGGCTCACTAACTTTCCATAAGTTTAATGGATGCAGAAGAAGCAGAGCGAGCAAGCTGCGCAGGTGACGCCTTAGGGAGCCTGAACTCAGAGGCTGTTAATAAGTCAACTGTACTCAGAATGTTTGAGATGGCCTCATCAAAGCTCATGAACTTTGGTACAGTACGGTAGGTTTCCAAGTTACATATGCAATTCGTCATAGCTGGTCGTTCGTAAGAAATCATTTTGACTTTACTTTTGTTTGTACAAATAGGTCTACGCCTTTGAACCGCCTAAAACTGATGAGATTGTCATGACAAAAGGCTAGACACACAGCATGTCCCCTTCAATGACACTCAAATGATTTGGTAAGTTTCTGTACAACTTACAAAATACCGATAGGTTCGGTATTATTGGCGTCTCAGGGCGGTATGCCATGAGTATTTTGACTGAAAGCTACATAGTTTTTGCCATACAACGCTTATCCTTACAGAAGGATAAGCGCTTTTTTTTGGCGTCTTTCAGAATACCCCACTGATGTTGCATGGTGGTCCTCCGTATCCTTACAGAAAGAAATTATTTTTTCGGCATGTATTGTAAGATCGGCAGTATCATTGTCCATTCCCAATTTTCAGAATTTGCGCATGTGCGTTCAAGATTGAGGAAAGACTTTTTTGTAGCTGTTTGAGGAAATGACTGATTGGCGTAATAACTGTACTTGATTAAAGGGGGAAGGCAGTCCCTCAAGTTCATTTTCAAAAATCTGCTAAGTCTTACAGATCTGCTGTTATTTCTCTCACAAGTATTTTCATAATGTTCCTGTGTAAAATCATTGAATATTGAGGGTAAACCAATGAGTTATAATGCAAAAATTTAAGAAATAAGTAACAAAAATATTGTCACATGATTGATTGGAGTCATTCCTGAACTAGTGTACCGGAGTACACTACTTCTAATTGGGGAGACTGCATTTTCCCTTTAAACTGTTTTTTTGTTACAGGATGAAGTCTGCGCTTTTAAAGCTTTCTGTTTGTTTATTAATGAGAGTTACTTCAGAAACGTGACCGAACTGGCGGATGAAGTTGGTTTTAAGTTGAGCTGTGATAATTATCATATTATCCCATAAAAGAACTTTCATGGGTACACTAAGAACAAAATTGCTACATCAATCAAATACGCTATCCGCTCATGTATTTTCACTTACTTCGAGGTCCTTTCAGAACTTTTGTTGAAGTTTAAAAGATGTCGAATATTGAAACGAATTGTAGTTTAATTATAACGAAAAAAATGTTTGACCGCATTTGTAATGTTTATGCAGGCTACCGCAAAAGACGCATAGACGGCTAGTTCCATTAAAGGCATTTATTGTGACTTACTTTGATGTCCTTACCATAGGGTGGGACGGACTAAATACCCCAGTCAAAAATGTGCTCTCCTCTCAATTTAAGGAAAAAACCCCTTATTTGTTCCCTTTGTAAAAATGCCAAATTTTGCAAAAAATTTTCTCAAAATTTGTCCAATATGTTGGACTAAATTGCATCTAAGGACCCTCAATTAAATATTCAATTATTCAATGCTTCAATCATTCATTTCCTTGCGTTTTTTCCTCTTTTTATCGTCATTTAAAGTTTGCTCAGATGCAAAATGGTGGAGTCTTTGGTATATTTTTTGAACTGATCATATATGGCTGGAAAGTGTTCATAATTTAGTGAATTCTAATTTTTAGTTGGTTGAATTAGGAGAGTAGCCTTTGTTGTCTAAGAGAAGGGTATGTTGTCAACAAACCTCCTGAAGCCCCCTTTTGGACACTTTACTGCCTTCTATTCGGGGAAGTTTTTACGCAAAAATACGTGCGTGGAGTCCACAAGAAACATTCTTGAACTATTACGAAAATTTTCCTTGCTTCATTTGTGCATTATAAAAGGGTATCTAAAGGCTGCAAACACCGGAATAGAGCCTCCTGGAAGCTCTGGATTAATTATATAGATCAGATAAAGGCCTAGCCCATCTCTCCTCTTCTCTTCTTCTTTCTATTTCGCTTCCTCCTTCCTTCTCTTTCGTTTTCTCCTTTCCTTCTTTTTCCCTCTTCTTTTCCCTCGCTTTTCCCCTTTTTCTGGCAAATGATAGGGCGGTCTCCCCGTGCCCCCCCCCTGTGGTGCCGCTCCTAATTTTATTTGCTCTTTTTCTGAAGTGATTGACTCAAGATTTCTTCATACAGTAAAAATTGTGTTGTGTACTGCCACCTACGATTCAAAATTCGTTTTCTGTGGATTACTCAGTCCAGATTACACCAAAATATAGCACAATAAGGAAGACATCTATGACTGCAAAGTTTCATTCATTTTATGAAATGATTTTATTTTTTGTTGTCAAAATGTTCATTAACTGATTGACACATGATACCTCCAGTATATATCTTCACGTTCTAAAATTTAAATGGTCAGATGCTGGGTCTGGAGAGACAGTAAATGTTTGAGATTGCCAAACATTGAAGTGCCTCAGGCACACTTGTACACTTCAGCATCAAAGGTCTCACTTAGGTATACCTGCGTACTTTTACATTCAATACTCGGCGTATTATGGAGTGGATTCTCATTCACTCGTCTCAGAATTAAAAATGTACAGAAGTTTAGCTCTAAATATAAAGAAAAATATTATAACTTGTTTGAAAGTTCGAAAGGATAAGTGATCGTTGCATTCCCTAAAAATAATTTCGTCACAAAGCGTTTATTAAAAAGAAATTACTATGTTATCTCGTATAAATAATTGCATGACCAACTTTTTTCATTTTGTATATAGTAAGAGAAGGCAAACTCATTTCCGATCCATTTAATAATAAGTGATATTTGTAATGATCGGTATTTAGCTTTATACATGCACTGGTTTCTAGGGGTGTATTCGCTGCATTGTATCATGATGATCCCAGGGGCCACTCGTATCTTAGTGACGTCATCAGCCCGGCATATCCATCCAAAATCCTCGTTTTGCTACACTTTTAATTTGTCATAGTACATCTGCGTCAATTACCTCATCTGTCGCCGATTATTGTTTGCCATTGACTACCTTTAAAGGCATGGGTACGACGCATTTGGAATAGGGGTTGCTTGGCGTAAGAGTCCCGGCGACGTTTTTGGTCCCAGCAACAATGAACCACGCGTCTCTCCACGGTCCCGGCAGCTGTCTGCCTTTTATTGCCAGAGGGTAATGATGTTGAAAATAAAAAAGTTGTATTTTTCATGTTTACAGAGGTTAGAATTTGATTGAATACCCTTTCAATAAGAGGAGAAAGGTTTTTCTCCTTACAATTCTCTGCCCGCTTAGGATGAATAAAAAAACTCGGAGATGCACAAGAAAATTGATGACATTGAGCAGCAGTTACTTTTTGGAGGAGTGTGCCATTCAATGAAGTTTTGCTTAACCCCAAAAATTCATAAAATTGAAATAAATGTCCCATTCTGAGCTCCAAGGGAAGTGTAAAATGTTATCACACACTGCATTTCATGTCGTAAATTTGTTCTGCATTCATTCCATTAAAACTCATGATCTTTCCCTCTTACAGAAAGAAAGACTTTGCGGCTGAGCGTCGTAATTTGTACTTTTTCTTTCATGACAGTAAACTTCTAACAGACAAAACGTCAAGAAAAATAAGCAGCCCATTCTTCTGCACTTGATTGACTTGACATTATTTTGATTTGAAGTGGGTAATCCATGAGAGGCCTCGCGTCCGTACCCCCTTCCCCACGCAACCAAGAGACTAATATATAATCGTGCATTCGTGTGTACTAACACTTTTGTAAACACCAGAAGAAAAAATATTTATCACATTTTAAGCCACTGGAATTGTAAACAAGATCTAAACGTAAAACAATTTTTCAACTTTAGAAAGATAGTTTGTTTAATATTTAATATTGTATTTCATTATTACAGCAGTTCATTTATTACCGTATACAAGTACAGTATAGACATAAACCTGCACCATCGGAGCTTGCGAGTTATTTTAATGGTTTATTTTCGACTAGGACGGTAATGAGGGCATGGGAATCTGATGCTCGAGTCAAAAATCTGGGGGCTAAAGAGCGCTTCTGCCCCCTCCCAAAAGAAAAATCCCATTATATATTCCCTGTGTTTAATACATCGAAGTTTTTAATTAAAACATCAAACCTTTTTCAATAAATCCACTTCCAAAAATTAAAGAAAAATGCAGCATCAAAATGCATATTAAGAAACCTTAAAAGTTCTCAACGAGGAGGGGGCATCGCTCCCATGAAACCTCTCCTCGTGATGGCGGTTTAAAATCGAATAACCCGTCCCTCTTTTCGAGCTGAGAACAGCTTCCTGAGCCTATGCTGACGATTACGTATATGCTTTCATTTTGCAAAAAAAATGATAATATTAAAGGGCATAAGCAGTCACCCAAACTAATTTTGAAGCAACAGCTATGTCTCTCAAATCTTCCTTTTTCTCTTTTAAGTATCTTTTATGATATTTCAGGACTTAAATATTGCATACTCAAGATAAAACGATGAGCTACTCTTCGTAAATTCCACAATTCAGTGAGAAAAATATTGTCACATGATTCTCAAGAGCCATTCATGAACTACACTAATATCCAATTTGGAGTGACTGCATTTTCCCTTTAAATTACAACAGATAGGCACAACTCACTAAGACGTGAGCTGCACCCGCAGCCTCGCTGCATGAGTCTAAAAGCGTCAACACCTTCTCAAAAGTAGAAATGATGACCTTGACCAGAGCTACTTCAAACGCGATTCGCGAACCCCTAGAAGCGAGGGCTCCAGGACTGTCGTAAAGTCTCTCTGAAATTTTGAGAGGCCAGATGATTGGTGGATTTAATTGAGGCATTTTCTACGATTTTAATTTATTAAAGGCTGTTTACAACATCTGCGAGTTTGATTTCATTGAACCAGCTAGGCCTATATCGCAAGCTTAAACATGTGGCTACTATTTTCGTCAGTTAAGGTTCTGGAAAAAGTGGAGAGGAATCCTCTCCACTTTCCCAACAGTGGGGGAGGCATGCCATCCTCTCTGTTCTCCACCTATTGACGCCCATGCATCTGTCTGCGGGCCCGTTGGCAGTACAATCCGCAGAGAAGACGATTTTTCTTTCCAATCATCGCTAAGGAAAACTAGGGGGATGTCCCAAAGTGAACTTGAAGCAAACAGGTGTGATGTCAAGGATATATTGTTGATCAACTGTTTGAGTTCTCTGTTTTTCAACCTATTGTTTTGACCTTAGACTAGATTGGTATATGTTGCATTACCTACCTCCTTGTTTGGGAAACTTTAAAGAGGGGCTGAACAAAAGAGTTCTCTCCGCAGGGTGTTTAAGTTTGCCCTACTTTTGCATGTACAGTAATAGAATTCTCATGCCCAGGATGTATCCAAAGAGTGAATGAATTGTTACTTTACACTGCAAAATGGAAGGTAAAGGTCACCGAATGTGAAACAAAGCCTAGGTAATGCTCCCGCGGTGGGCAGTGGGTCATTTTGGCTTTTCACTTCCCCTAATTCCACGTCGGGGAACAAACTGACATTGTGATGGATTCACCCTCTGTCAATCCCCCTTATTAAGATCAAGAGGTTATCTGACAAACGTAACAGGATTTATCCACGTTTCTTCTTCACACCTTTCAAGATTCTCTGTATTAAGATGATCGTGTGTAGCTGCTGATCTTTAATAGTCAGTAATTATAAACGCCCAGGGGACAATGGTTGCAATTAAAACAAGAATCAGCTACGGTTAACCTACTTTGGTCAACGACACGTGACTAATCTCTGCCGCGTGGCCATCCTTATTGTTTGAAAACAGTAACGCGTAAAGTTTTGAAGACCCTTCATCTACCAGCAACAGTGAAGAAAGAAATTTCGATAATGAATCTTAAAAGGACGCTGAATGACGTGGCCTCGTTATGCGCTTGCATTGTGAAATTTGACCTGTTATAGGCACCCTATCGACATCTAAATGGTGCGCCATAATCAGTTTGCGAGTAGCGTATAATAGGGCCTAAGATTTTTAATTTTTTATTTTGGCCTAAATGCTTCCCACAGTCAATTTAAGTTGAAAGTTGGTTTTAGAATGTTCCCAACACATACAAAAATACATACAGTTTTGTCCACGCAAATGCAAGCGGTAAAACCCCCAACCGGACCCCAAGATAATTCCTGCCCAAGACAATTTCTCTTCAGAAAACTTCCCCACCAAAAGATGGAATTGTCCTGGGAGGGAATTGTCCGGGAAAAATTTGTGGGTGTGATTTTCCTGAGATGGCAATTGTCCCGGTGGGAATTGTGGGAATGTAACCTGTTCGGGGGAGTTGTCCGATTGGGAGTGATCAGTTGGATTGTTTGGGAGTGGTCCGTGAGGTTGTCCGAAACCACCTAAAGCCTTTATTTCACCCCACCTTCTTTTTAATGAAAAGAGCTAATATTTCAATAATTAAGTTTTTTTTGTAAAATGGCCCCTCTGGCGTGAGGTGGCGTAGTTGTCTATATACGGTCCTTGACCCAAGGGTGCTTGTCAGAGGAGCAGTGTCAATAAATATTTGAGGAGTCTAACATTTCGATAAAGAAGTCACTGATGTTCAATTATAAACAGCTCGTTTTCAAAAGTGTGACCTCACCTTGCGAACTAAGGTAAGGCTGGTGGTATTTGGTAGATATGTTGGTCGAGTTGGCTATGTAAGACGCCAGCAGTCGATTTATTAAATCAAAGTAAACATAAGGCCATACTGCAACAGTAAAAATGCCAATATTAATTTTTCACTTCACATAAACTGATAAAATTGGGCATACTTTTACATTAAATCGTAAATTGAAACTCTCGGATCACGTGACCGCTCCAGAACATCATATACCGTGCATAGTCGATGTGTAGTCTGCACACTCATCTCTTACTGCACACACAATTTGGAAATGGAAGACACCTACAGTTAGCCTTGCAGTCCATTTGTCACAATAGACCTCCCAGAGGCTCGGTACTTGCCTACCGACAGCCTCCAGTATCTTCTAATGTAATATTTTTTCTTGGGGGGGGGGGTTTGTTATGAAGCTAATGCGAACACTGGCCCTTGCATACTAGGGTAGTCCTAAGCACCTCCCCGAATTCAAAGCTGTGTCGGCCTCTCCCCAAATTCAAAGCTGGGTCGGCAGAGAATGCCCCCTTCATCGTTTTCGTCAAGAAGCCATTTGTTCAAGACTTACTGCAGGTATGGTATGGTCAAAGTACGAATAGGCTATAAAAGTCCTCAAATAAATGGACATGGAAAAAATTACTAAAATTGCCAAAACTCACCTTTTAAGTCCGTTCAATTTCCGTCCCCGATGATTTTTCACAGTACAACGCTAAATCTTTGTCCGTACTTCTAAGATTTTATCTCTAGAGCCAAAGTACAGAACACGAGAAGTATTTTCTTCAACTGTTGCAGAGTAATAACAAAACGTCGTTCCGAAAAGTGGTCAACCGCTCAAAATTTTCTTCATAGATTTTTGACGTTTCCGCGGGTCGCCTCTCGCCGAAGATGACTTTCTCAAGTTTTCAGAAACACGCGATGCACTTCAACGCTCGTGCCTTGTGCGCATGCCGCTCAGGTTTCAAGAGGAACGGTGGGATTCGACAGATCAGCAGGTTAGACTCTAATCAGGGTCATCCGACATTAAATGTCGATACCTTTGCACACGCGAGCCATTAACATTACCTCACGTCTAACAAGGTTGTAACACTGTTGGTCTTTGATTGGATTAGTTTCAGTTGTACCAGACAGACGTATCGAACGAAGTACTGTCTGTCGCGTGCCGGGAGTTTATGGTAGGCGTGGCTTGATAACGACAACTTCCACCACGATGGGCGTAACTTGTTTGTTAAAGTTTTACTTTTCAAATGGGCGTATCCGTTTCCAAGGCTGTCTGAAAGGGCCAATTTCGTATTTACGCCTTAAGCTATAAGTAGAGTAATCTGTAAATGATAATCGATCACACCGACTTAACGTCCAGATAAAATACACTAACGCGCCTCCGGCAGTTTAATTCTTTATGAAGAATCTCAATTGGTTTAGTTGCCTACCCTAGCCCTAGATAGTACTTGCTGGTTTGCTGGCTTGGCCATTGTTCCGAGTTCTTTTGACGATTTGTTAAACAAAGCTGGAGGAATTGTTTTCTTAAGAAAGGGAATCTTTCTTCTTCCTTTTCTTGTCTGTGAGAGAGCAAACATTAAAGGAAAATGGCAGTCGCCACAAGTTTGTTTTCAAAAAGTTTGCTAAATCTTACAAATCTCCTCTTATTTTGCTCACAAGTATCATTCATTATGTTTCTGTACACAAATGTTGATTATTGAAGGCAAACCAAGGAGTTTGTCTGCATGAATTTAACAAATGACTAACAAACATATTGTCACATGATTGATAAGAGCCATTCCTGAGCTAGGATGACGCGGCACACTCATTCAAATTGGGGAGGGGGACTGCATTTCCCCTTTAAGTCGCGTCGATGGTGGAAAGTTGCTCATATAAACGGCTGATCTCTTTAAAAATAGGAAAAAAAGTCCCAGTTCTCATATATCCCAATGTAACATTACGTGATCGTATGTAGGTTCCAAGAATTACGGGATCGTGAATAGGTTCTAAGAATTAATTCTCGAAGACTAGTGTGACACAGCAGGGGAAATAGGATAGGAGCAATCTAAAATGTGTGATGGCGTTGGCGATGGCGACGGCAATGGCGACGGCGACGGCGACGGCGAAGGCAATGGCGATGACGTGGACGATGTAGGCCATGGGACAAAGACACTTAAATTTAAGGGCTACGCCCATAACCTTCCGACCCATATTTGGGAAGCGCATTTTTGTTTTTGTGGAAACCCTGATCTTGAAATCATGTGTAAACAGAAAATACTTTGGGTCTGTCTCATCCAAAATGGCTGCCAGACACAAAATGGCCGCCCACATAATAATTTGATAAAGGAAATAATCATTAAAACTATTTTTGACATAATTTCTCTTAAAATATCTTTTCATAATTTATAATAAATACTTAGAAATTTATTTTTCTGAACTATTCTGTCCGGATCAAGGTCAACCAAAAATGGCCCCCAATTAAGTAATAACGTAATATAATAATGACGAAAAAATCATTAAATTATTTGATTCAATCACTCTTAATACCTGTTTGATAAATATTCAGAATTTACTTTTCTGAACTATTCTGTCGGGATCAAGGTCAACCAAGATAACGGAAAAAGCAAAAGTAACGACACAGGGATGTTATCACGACGAGGGTGGGGTAATAGGAGGGATAAGTAACTGGGGGTACTTGCTCCCGCTCTAGTTTGTTCCATACCTTAATAAAATAAATAAATAAATAAATGAATAAACTTGACGAAATGAAGCGATACCAAATTGTGGGGGATATGTTAATATTATGGTAAATTTTGCAATAAAAACATGAAGAAAAATTGTCATCAAATATCATGAAAATGCCAGAGAGATTATCTCAGCTAACTTCTCGCCCACCCGCGAAGTTTAAAGGCAGAAAGTCTATGGGCAATTGTTGCTGAAAAATATTGCTTTTACCTTATTTGAAACTTCTTTCAAATCATGGGTATCGTCTAACCCTCTACAATGTGACTTGAAGTCCTGAAATAAGAGTCAATGACAGTGCTAAATTTACGTCATCACATGCACCATAGTTCCACACAATTTGGAAACTCAGGCTTCCCGGGTATAGAAAATCGCGATTCTTGAAAAAAAATGTCGGTGTGCTTTGCGTGAGCTCAATATAAGCATATCTTGTTAGTACTGCTCAGGTCCGTAGCCAAGGGGGCCAAGGAGGGCGAATCCCCCCTGGAAAAAAAATTCGCCCCTATCAGATCAAAAATTATCATTGCCTTAATTGCATTTTAGTATTCCCCCACCCCCTTCAATACCTTGTCTGGCTACGGGCCTGATACTGCTGTTCGTATAAGAAAACGTTTGTGGAATTGCCACTTTAATACTCCTTGGAGGACAGCTTGAGTTCATTACTGTTTGACAAACCCTTGTAGCCCTTCCCGCCGCACCCTTTCCCAGCCAACTACCACAATTATCATTAAATTTGCAATCACATAGAAAATATTTCATTAGCATTTCAAATTACACTTAGGAAAAGCAGGAGTTTATTTAAATTGTCCAGAAAGACCGCAAAAGCCTCAAATTTAAGGAAAATTTTCGGGGAGGACCATCCTCCGGCCTCGGACATTCTGTGTTGGCGGCCAAACTCTTCGTCGGCTACACTTTACGAAGATGCAGACCAGGGGCCGATTTCACTAACGTTTAGCGATCATCGCTAACGCCGATATCTATCGCTAAACCTTAAATTCATCGCAATTTAGCGATCGATTTTCGCAATCGATTTCACTAAACTTTAGCGACCTATTTTTCATCGCTAAGTTGTGTCGTTTGTCATGAGCTTAAAGCGATGACTGTTTAGCAGACGCAAAAGGTAAATCTATCGCTTAAAATTGCCACGCGCAATGACTCATCGCGTCATTTAGTCTATTTTATCATTCTGTGCGTTGCAAGCTCTCCATAACACATCGTTTTCGTCTCTCTCGGCAAGAAAGTTGCGACAATAGCACCATGGCTGCTCACCTATTTTATCTTAGTAACGCTCGAGCTTTGCAAAGAGAACGTATCTTCAGATATCGGATGAGCCCTTTAGACTCCTACTCTGACGAGAGAATGCAAAAAAGGCGTAGGAAGCTTTTCGAGACTGGGGGCTGAACCTTGTTTCTGATCGCCGTCCTGGGGGAGGGGTCTAAGGGGAGGGGATGTCCCTCCTCTTTGGAAAATGTTTGGATATTTTAGTGTCCTTTGGTGCAATTTGGTGCATCCGGCATTTGGACAAACTGTAAGGTAAATTACTGCAAATTTTTGACATTTCTTACAGAAGAGACAAATAAAAGGTTTTCGTCCTTGGATCTGGGGAGGGGGCGGAAACATAGCTCCGCCCCTCACATTTTTGGCTGGAGTTCTAAAGTCCCCCATCCCCCCGCTTCCTACGCCTACGGGCTCACACGTAATGGTGTACTGAGTGAGAGTGACAGACATCGTGAGACCCCTACTACGAAACCAAACGACGAGGAGCAACGCAATACACCCAAATGTGCAAATATTCGTAGCCCTCCGCTTTTTCGAAACTGTGTAGTACATATAAACTGCAATTTTTTTGTAATACTTCCGAGCCGCCTACACCAATATACACTAAAACACAAAAGAAACAAGCTTCAAACTTTTTTGCTTTATACAAATTTTCTCCTGACTACTTTTTTTTACATCGCTAATTGCGATGGGTTTAGTGAAACCAAAAATCCATCGCTATCGCAATTAGCGATAATTTCTTATTAGCGAGTGACTTTGCGATGATCGCTAAAATTAATTTTAGTGAAATCGGCCCCAGCACCGGATTTACCTTTGTGGACCATTGGCACAAACTAATGTGGGTCCCCCTCGACTATAATTCTCCACAAGACTACAGTGGCGCAAGTTACGAAGGGAACTGTCTGGAATACTACCCAAAAATACAATAATGTAATTTTGTAGGGCAGGTACCTCGCTGGCCCACAGGCCCATGCTTAAATCCAGCCCTTATGCAGCCTCCCATTAAAATTGCTTCCCTTTAATTTTTACTGTGGACGCCCATGACCATGTCTCTGTAGGAACAACCTATAACAAAATTCCATTAATTTTGGAAAGTATTTTCTATCTACAACCCTCAAACTTGTTCCTTAAAACGTATCCGTTGACCTAAGTTTATTTTTATTTTTCACAGTTATAAGAAGCTTGAGGGGCACTTGTCCCAAACCATCGTCAAGAACGAAACATTAAGAAAATAATAAGTGGTTGTGGAAAAGGAGAAAAATCTTTTACGAAATGGATAATCTTGTTTTTCAAAAATAAAGAAACAATAGGCTGCAATATGTCTTCAAAAACGAGGTTTTCTTCCGTGCGCTTAGCGTGCACCCGAATTAAATAGTGTTTCGTGATTGTTTCCTGTAGAACATCTTGCCATAGCTTAATACATACTCTTCCATTATTATTATAGACACACACAAGGAAAAGTCCTTCGTAAAAATGACTTGTTTTTTAGCAAGGCTAATTAAAATGGTCAAAATGTTATTTTGTGATCTGTTTAGTGCACATCCGATGAATTTTAGGATAGTCAAATGCTTCATACTAATGGTTTTATTCTTTAAATACCTTAGGGCTTCCGGGGTGTTGCCACTGGACCCCACCAGGGACCTAACGGCGGGCCCCTAAGCCCTGCACTTTCGAGGGAGAGATTTCGTGCTTCAGCCGCTCCTTCGGCGCCTTTTGGTATTCTCCGGGTTTGTCCCCATGTTTAGACATCAAATCCCGCCTCTGGGTGGAGTTTTTTGAGTTCACAAGAAGCTGCTAGTCTAGGGTGATACCTATAACTTGACTGCAGAGTTTGGATTCATATATTGTAATAATTTCGTCGTGCATGGTTCATAATATGAAGCCCGAAACCAAGTGACAGACCAAACCAGTAGCCAACTGACCGAAATGACTTCGGTCTCGTCTACTGGACGCATGAGTATTCTTCCCTAGTATGAAGTGATTGCTGTAATAAAAGCTGGTTATTCAGTTCATGGTGCACCATGCACGTTTTGTTAATGTCATTTGCCTGTGACCCAGTAGCTACGGGGGGCTGGGCCCCCAGATGTTTGTTAGGCACCCAAATTATTGTTTGTGTCCTAATAAAATGTGTAAGAATTAAGGACGGCGATCATTGCCGTGCCCCCCCCCCCATTTGATATCTAGGCCCCCTAAAATTTCATTCTAGATACGCCGCTGCTGTGACCGGAAACCAACACCACGTTGTTACGGGGTATGTATTATTGAGACGAGGTTGTGTGATCAGGGAGTATTAACTACTGGACAAATTGCAACTCATTGTACGGATTTGCAAGCGTATGTGCACTCCTCGGCATTCGAAACAATAGGCTACAGTCTGTTGGTATTTTTTCGCAGCGAGGTGCTGGGGGAAAAACTTTGTCCGCTCCGCGGGCAATATGTATGAACCATGGTCTGAAATATGGTTTGTGGGAAAAGCCCGCTAGAAGAGGTGACCGTGAAAGGTAATTACTTGAGAACTTTCATATGACTGGTAGCATATTCCTTATGAAAATGTTCTACCGGGAGAGCCGAGGTAAAGGTCTTGAGTCTTAATATATATTTTCTCAGAAAAGACACCGTAGTGCATGGTACTCAATCTGTGTGATGCCACCTGAAATAGAGGGCGACATATATGCTTTCCATATATGATCCATCTCAACCGGTGGTATAATTTGCGTAAACAAAGGAGTGAGATTTGCCTACATAGCAGGCTGTACAGCATATTCCTTGTTGAGCCATATCCATGGTTTGGGAAGCCGAGGAGCTGAGTAAACAGAGTCCGCTCCGCGGGGTAGAGTGAGATAGGCGCAGACAACTTTGACTTCATTATTTGTTTTTTATTATAAATTCTCTAAAATGCAATTTCTACCATGATAAAAACCACCATTTTGAAAAGGTAACAATGTGTAGTAAATATAATTTTTGAAAACATAAACGTTGGACGGGACATCAGTGAAAACAATAAGTTGCGGTATACGTAACCTCTCCAGTAATTATTCTGCTTTTACAGTAAGTGGTGTGATAACGGGTGCACGCCTACCTTCCAAGACAAAGGCTGAGTTTACGTGGTGTGTGCGAGGGGGGGGGGGTTACAAGACCGGCCCTTACAGTTTTTTTTTATTTAAGAGAGCAGAGAATTTGTTTCGAGGGACTGAAATTTTAGAGTGGGAATTTGTGTGGTTCAATAAAAGGGATACCTAACTGAAATTACAGGTTTGGAAAAATGGTATGTTATAATCAAAGTGAGGACGTATTGCCGCAAAATAAGATTACGGGCCCGGAGGGTTCCTCAAAGGATGAATGCCTTGCTGAATTTTGCTTATCATAGCAACAGGCTAACAGTGTTGTCTGTGTAGTTAGTTAGTTAGATGAGGTTTAACGGCCCAGTTTCCAACTGGTGGCGTCTATGTAAGACTCGTTCAGAGGATGGGGGCAGTAGAAGATTCCAAGCAAGATGCTGCTGTTACGATCGGGTAGTCATGCTGTCTAAAATGTTTGACAAGGCTAAATATTTGACGCAAGCGGGGACGTAGCTCAGGACCGGTGATTCGGGATGAGACACCTCACTCCCTTCTAGAGAAGTTCCTGGACCCTGCCACTGTAGATACGTACACCTAACAGGGATGTCCCTGTCAGTGGGGGAGCTAGGCAATTCGGTCAGAGGGGTGAGATTGGCCTGTAGAGGCGCTTTGAAGTTGGTAGATAATATGCCTCAATACCGTAAAAACTTAAAAAGGGCGCCGACAGGCGATTTAAGTCCGTTAGGGTGCGAACGAACTCCTGACTATATGCAGGCTCCGTCACTGGTCCCTGTGCTACATTAGTACTCCTCTGTTTAGTGGGAGGAATGGGTTGATCAAGAATCCAACTTGATGGACAGTAAAAGAAAAGCAAGTCAATTTAAAGGTTCTATAATCTCACTCAAACAGTAAAAATTCCCCTAATAAGTATTACTATAAGCCCCTCCTCCAGTTTAAACAAAAGCACATGCCTAGTATACCTCCAAGACATACATCATTTGACATTTGAGGTAGCTACTGGACCCCTATTTTCTGAAGAGAAGAGCTGGTCCCTTCCCTCACACCCCTCTCCCCTGTCAAATAGGGCCTAGCCTTGAATGTCCCTTGTTTACCTTTATGAAATATGATAATCATATTCAACATTTACTGAGAAACGTTTCTGCAGAAACAAAGAAATATTTTTCCGTGATTGCGGAGAGTCACGAATACCATATACTTATTCAAATTTAGGTGGTTGCTTTTGCCCTTTAAAGTTTAAAGCACTGCGTGAGTCAGGGCCGGATTTACCTTTGGAGAGCCCTGAGCACAAACTAATGTGGGGCCCCCTTCGACTACAATTCTCCCCAAGACCACAGTGGCCCAAGTCACCAAAGGAAGGCAAAGGCTGTGGTCACTGTCACCTGCCCCTCACTCGAAATGAACTCAGTAGATTTCCATTTTACGTACATGTAAGCCTACAAAACAAAAATTAGCACAGATGATCTCCACAAACTACCCAAAAAATACAGTAATGTTATTTTGTGGGGGCCCCTTTTTGTGGGCCCCTGGGCACGTGCCCGCTGGTCCAAGCTTGAATCTGGCCCTGGAGTGAGTGACGTTAGGTATTTGCCCTCACACATCTCATCTTCCGATTGGACTTTTACTGAACAGCTCTCGTTGCCACATACGAAACGACTTTTCAAAAGTGCATGTTTTATGCGAAATACGTAGCAACTGCCAACAAAGAATTTTTCCACATTTTTTCTGCATCTTGAAACCAAAATGTGCGACCGGTACTGAATTTGGTACAAATATTGTTTCACTTTCCACTCATAGACGCGGCATCTCAAAGAGGCACCGTCAAAATAAAAAGCTTCGCTAAATTAAATCATTTTTAGATAAAGATTAGTCACGTAAACCTCATCGACACCATTCATGCTTCATAATTATGCTTAAACATGTACACCAGATGAGCAATGAAAGTACGTCCTCGTCTCCCGCTGGTAAATGTTCACGATGAGTGCGTGATATAGGCGTTGAGTGTAGTCGCCTTAAAGTCAACAGTAACGTCAAGAGGCGCTTTGACCGGTTAACACTTTGCCGTCAACGTACCGCAAAGCTTTGTGTTTATTTTATTGTTTTTTTTTTTTTCTAAATATAATTCTATACTTACGAACTGATTCGAAATATATCCACGCTTGTTATTTCAAGTATTTGAAAAGCAGCAATTTTTCAAGTCGTTGGCGTTACGCCATAACATTAGTCATTTTAAGAATCGGAAGGAGGTGAAACGCCGGACGCGTGGCCGACACGGGTACGTCCCTCTGCCACTCAGCACGAACTCGTTAACATAGAAGAACTTTTCCGGTTTCGAAACCCGTAGACTGAGACTGTGCTATGGAAGTTTTGGTTGGTAAACCAAACGAGAGCGTGATGCTCGCATAGTTGTTTGTCGAGAGAAAATGGCCAATTGTTTAAACGGTTTAAGTTCAACATTCATGTGGATACACGTGGAATTTAAATAGCTGAAGCGGACTTCACGCTCCTTAGCAACAATCCTACCATAAAAATGTTGTACGGAGGCTTACAGTGAACATATGATGGATTACCCTTAAACAGCCACTATCCATCAACAATGAACTTTATGCAGGGTCATGTCCTTTTTATCCGCTCCGCTTTGTTGCAAAACTTTCGCATTGTTACGAACATCACGTGATGCAAATGTAGCTACCTTTGGCCTATACCAACAACCACTTCATTTCTATTACCGGAAGGTAAGCTGCGGTACGTAACATTATTTTTGACCCCTCCCCCCCCCCAACAAAAGCGGATAGTCTCGTGCCGAAGAGTTTTTAAAACCAATTGGTTTGCGTCAAAGCCTAGTTTTGTTATGAAGGCAACCCACTTGTTATCGTGTTTTCAACCTGTCAACGTGTTTTCCTGTAATGCAAAAATGCCTAATATGAGTTAGTTGCCATCAACTTTACGTAAAAAACGACAATTTTTATACGGAAAAAATAAGTCTCCGTTTGACATTTTTCAACGAGAAAACTCTTAACCACTTAGGAGCTTACCTATACGAACTGTGTACTTTACCAATCTGAACCCTTATTTTAAATGGGCCTCAACTTATATTTTTCATCATCATCATGATGTTAAGCTAGGTAGCGCTTTCCGTGATGGGTCTTGCTTTTTGTACTTGCCACTCACTTTTTCCTCATAGCGGGGAAGTGAAGATGGAAAACGAACCCACCCCTAGAGTCAGTATACAGCTCCCATGATTCCTGACCGATTCCGAGTCCCAGTCAAATTTATTGGACAATGTAGCATACCTTTATCGCTCATTTCAATGTACTGTGAATTTATTTGGTCATTGTAACTGTGTAAGGAAATATATAGTGGTTGACTCTGAGTGACCATTCATATTATGTGATGATACAAGATAACGTAACTGCATCGTGAATAAGTAACGCTGGATGAGATAATTTATTCCATCGGTGTGTGTGGGGGGGGGGGGTATTTTATCTAGAGTGGGAAGAAAACTGACAAAGGTACTAAGTGAACCACATACCTGGCATGCCTAGTATATATGGTTCGCTGCAGCACTGTCAAAACTATATATCTGTAAATTTACATACATTTTACACAGATTTTGTTTTTTACATAAATATACTGTCGTTTAAACAACATTCATTTTTTCAACTTAAAAATTAGTTACGTAATATAAAGGTTCGCGGTTAAAAAGAAAAAGAAAACTTTACGTTTTTAACAGAATTTTCGGCAAATTTACATTCCTTTGTAAAAATTATGATAATTTACATTTAGTATGAAGACAAAAATCTGCTTTTGTTAATAAAATTACAGAACTGACGGCTTTTCACACATTTAGAAAATCTAAAACATGCTAGTTTCAAAGCACTATGAAGGAACATCACCAACGATGCCTATGCACTCCACTGGGGCTTATTAAACATCTCAATAATTCAATATGTAAATTTACAGCTTTATGACGAAATGTGCTATTTTACTCAGGAGGGCGGAGATTATATTTCTTAAAAGTGTATTTTTGCGTTTAGTGTTAAAATAAACTAATAAACTATTTACCTTGCTCAAATGTTTTACAACCGATATATTTGTGTTTTTGTTAGCATTTTGTCAAAGAACTATTTCACTACACAAGAATTATTTATTTTCCAATTATCAAAGTCTTAAAGGGTATTTTCCTCGAAATAAAACGCATATATGCCTGCTCAGAGTATTTTGATAGACATCAACCATATATATATATATATATATATATATATATATATGTATGTATAGGTTTGAACAGAGTTCTGTGTAGCATGGAAATAGTAACAAGAAAAAGTAGACAAATGATACTCATGCTATGTT
>WURT03338559.1:0-20271 GCA_009936505.3 Holothuria glaberrima | reverse complement strand
GGACCCTTTTCCAAATAGCAAGTACAAAGCATTGTGGGACAGAACTTTGGTATGCGTCTTTTCTGTCACAGTAAAATGTCATTGACAAAGAGAATGCACACAAAAACTTGACCCTTAACCCTGTGTAGTTGCTATCTGGGAAATGGCATATGGTTCATGTACAGTATAACCTATCAAACATCCTACACACAGCATTGTCACTTTCATCAAGTAAATTAGTGAAAATCCAATCTAGGACTCCCCTCAGAGAAAAAAAAAATTGTATTGACATTTCATCAGAATGTTTTGTCAAGGGTTGTGGATGTGACTGGGTGAACTTTCAGATATATGTAACAAAAAGGCTTTAAGAATTAGCTAAGTCACCACATCTCCAGGACTCTACTGACTTTTCTGAAGCAGCATGTGCTAGTCATAACACTGGTATCATATAACCACACATATTAGATGGGCTATCAGTATTGGTTATATTGAGAGAGAATTTCAATAAAATAAATGCATTGACATGGAAATAAGCTCATCTACTGTAACTCAGGCAAAATAATTGGTCCTCAGTATTCCCTATAAGACATCTTAAAGGTACACACACACAGAATTGTTGCAGAAATTTATTCTCTGTGCTACCTGCAGATACTGTGGTGTGCTAGTGATAATTCTTAGCTCCCTGAAAAAAGACAAGTTTAGTTATTTCAGTTATAAGCACACAGTAGCCTACTACAACTATGTATGGTGCTGTACTACCAGGCTTGCATGTTGTGCACCCAGGGCTCCCGATAGCTGCTATCTCATCACAGTTTGCAACACAAAAGCAGCACTCTTGCGAACCAATTTCATACAATGGATTGTATGTTTGCTATACAAATATTTGACAACAACATCAAAGGTTTTACTTTTTAATGTGTACAACCACCCGTGTTTGAAAATCGGAAACTTGGTAATTTGTTGAAATGCAAACAAAATATATTTTGAACTATATATAAACAATTTTAAACACCTTCCTTCTTTTTTATTGTCTTCCAGACATGAACTGATAAATTTTACGGCCTAACACACTGTAGCATAGGAAAATTTGAAGCCTACACCAAAATTTTTTGGCAGATTTTCGAACAATAGTTGGTTTCATTCTGATCATATACTGTACTGTACATATTATTTCTTATGTACTGTAATCATTTCACTTTTCTGACCCAAGTTATTAACACAAACAACTGCACAAGAGGATACGATATTCAAATTGTAATACCTTGATGAAATGGAAGATATACAATATAGGCATGAATGTGTAGAAATTAACAGAAACTGCTATACAATATTGACAAAATGTGATGCAAAATTGCAATTGCACAGCAGTTTTCCTTTACAATTTCCATTTCTTAGCATGGGCCCTGTGTGTACCATGATGGTACAGACAGACGACCAGTGGTCAACATACTTGAAGGAAAGTAGTACTGTGCATCTTTAACTCAAGCTTTAAAATCATGTTGGGTTACGGTTTAAGATCACAAGAAACTGGGCCCCTTGAGAAACCCCAAGCAAGGATAAAGACAGAACTGGCACCTGTCACATTCTTTGCAAAAATCATGTTAAAGTGAAATGAGATACTAGTGTATGGCAATCAGGATATGCACATGACTTCACAACACTTTTGCCACATACTGTACCTTTCCTTGTATGCATAGAAGCTTTCATTAGTGATGCTCATTTGACCATGCCTTTCATTGAAACTGGAATGCTAATGTAAAACCAAAGCTGTTCAACAAATGAAGTCTTTCAATGAGTAGGAACCCCTTGCTGGGTGGAAAATTGGGATATTCTGAGGCTCCTTCCATGCAAATCTGAGTTTTTGGAGGGAAATTTGGCAATTGGAAGAAAATTTACCTCTTTTACTAATGGAAAGATGGAAGTGACGGTGGAAAATTTACCTCCCATCTCAGGAAATAAACAGTTTTTCCAGGCCAGCTCCCCTCATTGCAAATCATTTAAAGTGAAAACCTGCACATTATTCATTCTTGGACTCTTACACAGCCTATTTTTTTTGGTTCAAGATAATAATTGTAACAGTTCTTATAAAGTTCTTTTGCCCAATCTGAAAGTGCAAGCATGAAAAGCAACTGCTTATAATAAGGAACTAATTCGACACTTGCTCTAACATTCCTGTAACATCAGGAAAAGGCTCAGATCAAACTTACAACGAAAGCTCATCAAGTGAAGTGTTCTATTGAAGTTTCTTTTATTAAGACATGTTCATCAATACTGCCCAACTCCATAAACTTTTGAAGACAAGACAAGACAAACACGAGTTTTCTTCATCCTACATTAATTTTTAAGATATTGTAATGCTAACTTAACCAAGATATAAATAATGCTGAACACATGAAAAGTGATGCTACACCATATTTCTGCCTCTGCAGGTCTAATCTGAAATTCAGAGTCATATTTTTTTCAAGTGTGTGTCAAAAATTCCGATTACACTAACCAAGGGCCACACCTTCACACTTACTCAATGATGGCATGCTCTTTATAGAAACAATTTCTAGAACAGTCACACAGACTGCAGACACCACAATAAAAAACAAAAATCTGGGTCAAAACATTCAAATTCACTTAAATTGCTGGCAGTCATGCAAGGCATGCATGAGATGATTGCATTTCACAGATTTAACAGTGTTTTCTAAGCTCCCGTGCCCTGAACTTCAAAATGGCATTGACATTCCCAATAGCTTGCCCTCAGTTCCATAGATGTATAATTTATCTCCATACAAATAATTGATCATGTCTACTACTTAGTTGGTAAAGTGAAATGGCTTTAATCTTATTCAGTGGTTCCTAACTCAGAGGAGGGTAAGGATTTTTGCAACTCAGAGGCATGATGAGCACTAAGGGGGCAGAAGGGAGGGGGGCATTTTGACAAACATGAGATATGAAACTTGAACAGGGGCTTCAAAAATTCCAAAAAGGTTTCCTCTAGCTGAGCGCTCAAATTGGTTTGCATAAAAAGGAGATAAAATGAAGTCAACGAGATGAGTACAGTAGGTCTAACATTCCCTCCTCAGATGCAGCACCGACCTTTTAAGTGATCTTTACTGCCAGATGCTGAGATATCTCATCTAACAGTAATAAATTTCACATTTTCCTGGCGAGGACCCTCATATTCCCATCAGTGGCAGAGGAGCAAAAGGGCCACTTAGGCTAAAAATTATTCCACTTTTTCCTTTGAGTGTAGTTTTTCCCTTGCTGTCCATAGATATGACATACACCATACACAGAGAAGTGACAATTGTTGATGACTGTGATATAATACATTTATAACTGTTGAACTGTACTATGAAGTTAAACAATAAAATGTTTTTAGAAAATACAGTTTTGTTATATCATTTTACTACCTGCAGGACAACTTGAGTAACAGAAGTACTCATTCACATCAAACATCCTTCTTCCTGTAACTCACAAGACAGTACCCTTGCAGCATCAAAGAGAACTTCTGTTAACGACTATTGAACTACAAAATGGTCTAAGGGTGATTTTTGTAATCTCTTTAGTGAGCATATTTTAAGTTTAGAAGGTAATCAGATGATAATTAATCAAACTTTGACTTACAATGCTTCATTCTTTAGTCAACAATTCTGTAATGTGGACGCGCTAGTTTCCCGGGGCTTCTCCCCTGGTCACCCTTGGGGAGGTTACCCCTCGACCCCATTAGAACCTCTAAGGGAAACGCTCCACACTTCTGAGGAGCCCCTGGCATCCAATGGCTAAAACATTTCTCCGACCCTGAACACAATCCAGCCTTCACCCTTTTGTTAATCGCAGGTTAAGTAGTCGTCACAAAACGGAGACTTTCTTTCAACAAACTTGTGTTTTTTATTTTTGTTGTTTCATGCATAGCAATGCTATTTTATAGATGGGAGGAGGGGGAGGGGGCATTTGCCCAACCCAAATCCATGAAGGAGACAATGAGCTGAAAAAGTTTGGGAACCACTGATCTAATTAATACATATCGCAACTTGGAAACAGCACACTAACTAAACTAGATGCCCATATACTGTATATTGTACATGTCAGGTTCTTGCAGTCAAAAGTCATAAGAAGGGACATTAAATGATGCCTCTCAATAACTACACACCAGAGGCACTTCCCTGCTTCAGTACTAGTCTATTCAGTACCAATTTAACTATGCTATTTGGTTCCTAAACTTACCAAGCTTTCTAGGAAACTTACAAAAGTACAGTAAGCAGGTGGTTTCAATTTACAAGGTGCACTGTCTAGAGGGCAAAAAGTGTATGGTTGCTGTGAACTAAATTTGAAAAAAAAAAAAAAAAAATTTCTTCCTATGTGATGAACAATGGAAATTACAGCAGGGAGTTGTTATTGAAAGGAGATACATCACTATCTGGTAAGGTGTGCACTGACAAGGTCAGGTAGTAAATCCATTTAAGTTTTTGTTGGCTACCTGGGCTCTACACTTACTTTCAAACTCACTTGTAAAGTCCGACAAGCAACCACTGGAGTCAACTTGCCCTTGCATTTTTTTTACTTGCCCCTTGTAGCAGGGCAGACAAAATGTTGATTCCCCACATGGTTGTTAACAGTCACAAAGGTGAAAACAATCCTTAAAATTCTTCACATTTATTGAATTCTAAACTTCTCCCATCTTTAAGTTGACAATTTTTTCCACATTTACAGTACTAAACTGTTTTTACTTCAAGGGTTCTCAAACCAAGGGCCTGGGGTCCCTCAACTTTTTTTTCAAGAGAGGTATGATTTGTGAAATAAAATTTTTTAATTCATTTCCTTCATACTGTGGGAAAGTATATATCTTGCCTATTCAGGCAAGTTGGAACAATAGAGAGCTTGCCCTGGAAAATTTTTACTTGCCCAGGGCAAGCGGGCAAGTGTTAATGTAGAGCCCTGGCTACACTTCATCAACATGTAGATTTTTGTGGGGGATTTCATCTATTGCTACATTACCAGTCATCAGAGGAATAAAAATTCCTCGCACCCTTGGATGCCCCTTTACAGGTAAGCATGTGTATCATATCATTTAATGTCACATACATGAACATGAACCTATGTCTTGTTACTTTAAGAAACTTCCAAAACCTCTCCTTTCTACTGTTTTCTAACAATGATAGTCTTCTGCCCTTGCAAATAATTTGAATGTGGTCCCTTGGTAAACAAAGGAAGGGGTACACTGTTATCATTCAATGAAACAATTTTCTAGAGATTTATCATATCTACCCATAAAATGCCTTTAATGCCAACCTCTGTGACATCCAATTGTTAGAGGATTACTAAACGAGACTGATACTGCTACAGTAGGTGACTCAAATCATCTGAAGGCACCAAATAAAGAAAGAAACCATGGGCTGTAAACCAAAAATGTAGCTAACTGCTAGTGTTAGCAATAATCTCCCTATTCAGTGGATCTAACTTTTTTTCTATTCCTTCCAAAGATTCACCTTCCTTATAAAACCTAAGCCTGCACAAGCAGTCACCACACATTATTCCTAAACAATGGCTAAATCTATTTCCTCTTAGCTTAAATATCTTTCATGATATTTTTGAACAAAAATACTGCATATTAAAGGTAAACCGGGTTATATTCTACAGACCTGTATAAATTAAACATAATTCTCAAAAGCCATTTGTGAAATTAGATAACCCAAGTGCACTTATCCAAATTGAGGTGACTGCATTATACCCTATTACTGTACTTCTACACCATTTGTTTTTCTTTTCTCTTTAAAAACTGCATGCATCATAGCTAGAGTTTCCCATTGTTTTCAAATTACCTTACAGACTACACTTTAACTGGCAAACCTGCATAACCCATAAACTTTAAATTATCTTTTTGTCATGCGGCCCTGGGCTATACAGTTCTGTCTTTCACATCTATGGCTATTTAAATTCTGATCATATGTAGGCTAAACCCTAAATAGTAAAAGACAGCTCTTTTAGTTTCATGTCCTGTTGTTGGACTTAAATTTACAGTCCCTAAAAAAAAAACATTAGTCAACATTTTAATTTCACTCTGATTCCCTGCAACTAGCCTAGTTCACAGCAGTCTTATTTCTACCTACAAAAAAGGCCTAGGCCTAGGCTATCCCTATTAACATCATCCCCCTGGCCTGGGTACATTATGGAATTTTCCCACAATTTTGCAAGTTGCCTATCATGTCACCCAGGCCTGACGCTGCTAGGCTACTGTCTAGAAGCCAACGTCTAAGCTAGCTCTAACCTTTAAGTCTCACCTTAAACTCAAATTAAGCCTAATAACTGTTACAAATGCAAGAGCTATGTATACATGTATCCATTTAACACACTGTGATAGGATGTCTCGCCTCTATAAAACATTACTGTTAAGTTACCCTCAGCCCTCTGCTACTGTAACCTCCCATCCATAAACACTTTAAAGCATGGACTAATTGCAATTTTGGCTGTTGTGTAATGACAGTGCTTCATGTTGAAGGCTATTCACAGGATCAAGACTTCTTGGTAGCCTAGGCTAACCTTGTTGAAAGTTGAATGAATCATTTAATTTATCATCCTCATGAAGATCAACTATTTAGCAGTACAACCAATTTTTCACTTGTAGAAAGTAAACTACATCCATTCGAGATCTGTAAGTTTGCGGTGATCAGATTGAGATTGCAACATGCCAACATAGTTTGGACTTTGAGGGCAGTAACAGGCCAGTAATGTCTGTAGTAATATTACAGCCTCATCCACATGGCAAAAGCCTTACTACTGTAGGCCTAGCCTAACTTAGTTACATACGATGTAGACCTTTCGCTGAGACTGCCTGGCACACGATTGCAACACTGCGATGCACATTGAATTGCATTGCACACTTCCAAACGGCGAACATAAACAAACCATCATTTACGGACATTTACCAAATAAGTCCACCATGAAACACAACATTCCTCTTCTACAACGTTCACTTCTTTTGGAACCTAATCACACGTCTAAATACTTACCTTAAAATAAAAACGGCCAAAAAATCACGAGTTTTAGCTAGCGCCGCAATAAGCTTGCCTTCAGCCCTACTGCCACTGCCAGTTCACGCTTTGCAGTGCAGTATAGTATATACAGTATACAGTATATAAATATCAATAACTAGCGATCATATGTGTGTGTTCCTACATACGTAAAGCATGTATAATGTACCTATACCACTACGTGCTCGTATTCTCTTGTATGCCCTTGCTCCTACTACTGTGAACACAGTGTGCATTACATTTCAACATACGCTTGCACGTACACGTTACCTGAGTTCGTAACAACTTCCAGACGATTATATTTTTCATTGGACGATAACATCAAAATTACAGGGGATTTATATAAATTTTGAAGAGAATAAATTTCGCTTTGATTACCCCATTCAAACTAAAAGTGAATCACTTGGACGATAAAATGGGTCCTTAAAAGTTAGAGCTTTTAGGACGTAAGAAAAGGATTAAAATAAGGCTTTTAAGGTAAAAGAATTCAAACAGTAGAAAATCAATACCTTCGTTATTTGTTTGGAGATTTACCCAGTTGTGACTTTGGCCCAATAAGATTGCTTCTGCTACAATTGGGTTTTCATCATTTGGCAATACTAACACTTTTGCTTTTCAAATTCTAGTTTTATGTACATTTTTCGTGCATTCTCCACACACGAATATGACAAAAATGACTGTTTCGATCTCCAAAAGTCAGTTTCTTTCAGTCTTCAGTCGGTTGCTTTTCATTGACTTTTATGGGGGTTGAGTCTCAACTTCGATCCATGCATCCCATTCATGTTTTGTGAAGTTTCGTCAGTACGTGTTCATCATTGATTTTTTTTAACAATGTCTTAACCAGTTTTTGCCATCATTTCGGGCTGGACAGGGGTTTCAAATGAAAGCTTGTCAACAAGAGAGCCTTTCGTCGCGTTGGAAACTATTCATCAATTTCTTAAACCGAAAACTAAATAAACAACTTCTAAGTAATGTCAGATGCGACAATTGATGAAAGGAGAACGGTATCGTGTTAACATAATTGAATCCATTAGTCTGATCGCTTCTTGGCCTTTTGGCTAAGATCATGTGTAGTATCTGTTCTTTTCAGCCAGTCTAGAACGGGGCCACGCATGACAGACCCTCGATGTAGAGGTCTGAAGGTCGAGAACAGTTGGTCAGTTAAATTTGTTGTCCTTTCGGGGACGTATGTTATCCTTTTTGGGGACGTAGCTCCTTTGGGGAGCAGAACTCATTCGGGAATGTTTGGTTTCGACTCTCTGGCGAAGAGTCAAGGGAACTTTGGAAAAGTATAGTTTTGTATACACCAGTACACCCAAATGTGAACGAACAAGAAGCTACTTTGAGAAAAAATCCCACTCTAGAACATTTTTGAGAACAAAAATTTACTAGAGACTCAAGTCATTTGGCGCACCCAAAAATTACCTTCCCCTCCCTCCCCACACCCCATTCAGACATCATGCCCGGCTACTGGCTCAGTCAGGTTCACTTGTTTGTCACAGTCTACGGCAAACGTATTAGAGGGCAGCGGGATAGTACCATTCCCTTATTCCTCCTAAAAAAAATTTTAAAATCGCTTGGGGGAATTTCCCGCACCAGTTGGGAAAATTTGTTGGGAAAAAGTTGTCTTATATGTTGCAACATAATGTGGAGATTCTCGTCCCCCTTTTGGAACCAAAACCTTCCCCTTACCACAAATTTTGGAGGGGGGTCCCCCTCAAAGTCTGAGAATTAGTGTGAACTCTGGTTATTTTAAATGATCTTTTGCATTACGATATCATTTTATAATATTTTTGAAACCAGATAATGTTGGATTTTAAAATTATCCAATTTGGCAAAAAAAAAAAAAAAAATTGTGTGGTAAAAAAAGTTTATCCAACAATACATGGGTACTCTTTACCAACGTTAGTAGTTCTTTCCCCCAACAAATAAGTAGGTGGTATACGTGACCATCCTAAGCCAAAATTTACCATATGGTATAAAAAGATGTTTGTAATATCATTTCAACTTAAGATTCATTTCTCACATACCGGTATTTAGGACGACTAAGTCTGTTTCAGGAACCTCGGCAGGAAAGAAAAACAGGGAGCTCAGACACACTACAACTTATGCCAAGACATCGATCTACACATTCACAATGACATTTCCCCGGGCCTCGTGGGTGGCGTTGGCGCTTGGTGGTGAAGTGTGCTGCCTTGCATAGAGGTCCCCAGGATCAAATCCCGGTGGACCCGCTTGGAAATTTTCTGGGGACTAGGATGTACTTGTTTACCATAGCTGTTTACAGTGATTATGATGGGTTAAATTGGTAAATTTTAATTGCATATCTGATTGTCTGATTCAAATAGTTGTCAGGTTTAGGAAATTGTCCGGCTCAGGGTGTTTTGGTTTTTTTTTTAGTTCCGCAGTGGTGTAGAGCAACGAACCTCCGCTCTTTTCAGTCTTTGGGAAAGTGGCTAAAGACTGGGGATATACTCACGTTCGTCGGATGGCCGTTAAATGGCGGTCCCGGGAGCAGGATTGGGAGCGATTATAGTATTCGCCTGCCTCGTTAACATCTGAGCACTGGTCGAAAAGAGAAGGCGAATCTCGCAGGTGTTTATCCACGCTCACTCTGTGTACTCGATGATCGGATGATGTAATTGGCTTAACTTGCAGCACGGTTTTATCGTATGCCCAATTAGGCCATACGTAAATCATGTTGTCTATCTTATGTAGTATGCAGGGTCGGACTGAGCAGTCGGGCAACCGGGCACTGCCCGAGGGCCCACACAGATAGGGAGCCCACACTGTCAGAAATTTGAAAGAAAATCGGACACTGTCAGAAATTTTAATGAAAATCAGACAATTCGGAAATCCAGGGAAATAACAAATCGGAGAAAATAGGAAATAAATTATTAAAAGTTTAAAAGTTGTTACTTGTTAGTCTTTAATGTATATATACTGTTAGTAACATGTTTGTATAATAAATGTGTATAATATTTTTATTTAAATCATATTATTATAATAATTGTATTTAAACATATAATGATCTGTTTACTTTAATTAAACATTAGACTTTTTTGAAAAGTGGGCTTTGTTAATGTGAAGACCGGTATTGAGTTGGTAACCTGTGTGGGATAGGTTGTGGCCATTATGTGTCAGTGAGGGAAAGTTGATTCAGGTTGGGAAGGAGGAGGGCCCCATACCCATTATGTCCGGGCCCAGTTCATTTTCAGTCCGCACCTGGTAGTATGTGTGGGGGGGGGGGACTGTGTTTATATTTGACATGGTACAAATGAGAAAGTAGCTTTTATAATTAGTAAGAAGCCATTTATTATGTACCAATTAACTAAAAATAGCCCTTCTTCTCAAAAAATATTACCCACTACAAGAGTTGCAGATGATGCATCTTTTAAAATATTAAAGTTTGGGCCTAACATCGTTCATGAGATACATAAAAAAGATTTCGTTCTGTGAGAGCCTTATTTCTTGAAAATAAAGTTACCCAGGTACCATATTTTGACCTCAAACTAATTGTTTCCCCTGAAGTCAATATAGTTGTTGTGACATGATAAGGTACATCTCTAATGGTTAGAGCATCCGCCTTTCACGCGGGAGGCCCAGGTTCGATTCCCAGGTCGAGTCATACCAAAGACTTTAAAAATGGAATGGAGTAAGGGAAAACAAGCCAGTGAGCCACAACTAGAAAAAAGGCCGTGGTCGGCTCGACTTGAACCAATTGGTTGTAAACTGGGCCGTTAAACCTCATCTAACTAACTAACTAACTCTAATGACTGTGTGCCCATGAAATGAAAATCACTTACAGTATGCAGGGGCATATCTTGAACTGATTCGAGCAGTATATTTCCTCATTCCTCTCCCTTGCACACACACACACACCAGTGACGGCGCAAGGTGGTGTCTGGGACAGTGGGGATCGTCCATATCTAGTCAGGGGCGGGCGTCCCTCTGGCAGACTCAAATCGCCTGTAGGCGCCCTTTTTAGGTTTTTACCGTATTGAGGCATAGGGTATCTACCTACTTCAAAGCGACCCTACAAGCCATTCTCGTCCCCTCCGACCGTATTCGCTTGCTACGCCACTTGGCAGCAGAGAAGCAAGCTCCCCCCTCCCTTGGGGAAGTTGTCCAATTTCGTCAGGAAGCCGTATTGGGTACGATAAAATATGTACTCCCCTACAGCGGCAAGTCACCAAACAATTTACTTGATTTCACTCTAAATTAGGGCAATTCCTTTTGAAAAATCCAAATTACAAATTTTCCAGTTTTCTTTACTGAGAGCCCAGAATTTTCAAATTTTCTTCAATAGAAACTCAAAGCGCTCAGAAGACGTTGCTTTCTATTTGTTTTCGTCATCCCGTCGCCCTATTCGGGACTGTGAGTTGGTGCCCCCTCCTTCTGGGAGAACTTGGCCACCCTGTCGAGCAAACCTTGGTACCATCCCTGCAAACATAAAACCACATACACTAAGGGACACAATAATCAGTACCTTTGAATCGAGTAACATATATTTCCACCCATAAAAATGTTCTCGACCAGTAGTCTCCACGCGATCGATAAAGTTGCGTTCGTAATCATCTTTGAACCAACAAAGAAACAGTACAACTTGTGAAATTAAAAAGTTGCACTAATCAGCTAATTGGGGAAAGTAATTATCTCTCCAACGGTTATCCCTTCAGTCTTACCACATCTGTTGTGATTCTTAATCACAACCTGGGCACATTGCTTTTAAAAACGAAATTTGCCGGAGAATTTATTTAGTTTCTCATGACAAGTCGAAGAACGTGTTGAGAAAATCTGCCCCGCAGCTTCAATTATTTATTTGCCTTAATGGATCCTTCTAAAAGTGCGTAGATCACCCAAAATTGGGACCGGACCAGAACCACCCAAAACCAAAGTCGACTTTAAAGGGAAATATTGCGTTTAAAATGCACCAACATGGCATACAAAGAAAATACTTTAAATCACTCATTTTCACAAATGAACTCTAGCAGTGGCTAAATCTCCTCAAAATTTGAGGAACTGAAGTTTCATCATTTGAAATTTTGAAAGTTTGCGTGAACAAATTACTTTTGTGCAACAAATAACCGAATTTCTTCCTTTGAGAGACATTTTTAAAGTAAGCTATATCGTACTGCCTCGTTTTGAATTGTCTATCATTCTGTATCCATTAATACTGGTTTAAAAACTATGAAAATGTCCTATAAAACAAACGCAATATTTCCTTTTAAGTGATATTGGTGCTCCCAGTCCGACATTTGGGTGGTATGGCCAGTTGTGCATTTCGGTCTGGGTGGTCTGTCTGTTTTCGACGCAGATCGAGAAAAAAAAAAACACGAAAACAGACATTTCAATGGGCATAAATTTCTCCGTTGTACAGGAGAAACCCCCTGATTATTTTTCAGTTTATTTTGTATTTTTTAATTTGCATATCATGGAGAAGATAGTATCAACTAAGGGCCCTATACTCGCCGTTCCATCAAACCTTGGTTCGGGTTTTGTTGTTTGGTCAAGTGGTCTAAGAGCTTCCCCGGTTTGGGTGGTTTGGCTTACTACAAAACAGATGCTGGTTTGGTTTCACGTGGTCTGATTACGATACTTCGTCGGTCCCGGGTGATCCTCGTTGTGACCAAACCATCGACTAAGTGGTGTGCTTATCAAACACCGGACCATTGCTCACTTTTTGTTCCTTTCAGATTCCTTTCAGGCGCTTAAGTAGAAGTTTTGTCTGTGGATGGGGAAGGGGGCCTCAAACTTCGCGAAACCATAAGAAGAGCGTCATCACCAGTTTGTTTACATCGTACAATGAGAACCCAACCATATCTAAGCTCTTATGGCTTGTAGCTTGCTTCCAAAGGTCATTTAAAGGTCCATTTTAGTGAGCCAATCAGTGGAGGAATAGATAGTGGTCAGCTACCAGAGGAAATTAAATAGATAGTCAGGCGTGGATCCAGGATTTTGAGAAAGGGGGGGCACACACCGTCGGCCTTCGGCCGACGAGCTAGCGCCGAAAGCGCGAAGTCACGGCGGGGGGTTTGGGGGTCCTCCCCCAAGAAAATTTGAATTCTAGATGCGCTTAGATGCGATTTCCTAACATCTGGGAAGCATATTTTCCATATCTATTTGCTCATTTGCTCAGGCAAAAAAAATCGTTGGTCAAAAAATCGTTGGTCATCGAAAAAAAGGGGGCGTGCGCCGGGTGCGCCCCACCTGGATCCGCGCCTGATAGTTCCATACCAGTAAAGACTACACTGTAAGAAATTTCTGTGGATTTACAGAACAGAAATTAAAGAGATACATAAAGAAAACGTGTTGTCAATTTGTTTCCAAAAATTGACCGCACTTTCCGTTTCTTCTTTGTATTCTTTATTTTTTGTTCTGTAATTCTACAACAGTTTGTAGACATTTTTACAGTATGAATTCTCCCTGAGAGTTTAATGCAAATACCCTGAAATCAACATTGTACGCCGGCTGTCACCCCCAAATACCCGTATCATGCATTTGTATCAGTCAGATTAATCATCGGAGCAGAGATATAGCTGATTTATTCCTGGCTTCACAGCGTATCTCACTGAATCAGGAAGAGACAGTTCCTCCAGCTATGCAGGCTATGTTGCTATCCATTTTGTGGCCAGTGGATTGGTACGTTTTCCAAAAGTCCCTTCAGCAGGATTCCAAAGGGCGGGTACCAAAAGTTATCCTGAAGGGGCTCTGCCCCCCCCCCCGGAACATTAAGACGTAATATGCCTGCTTCTCAGTCAGCAGACTCTTTCGTTGGGCCACTGGATTCTTATACATTTTCACAAGTCAACTCATCTAGATGGCGAAGAACCAAAACTAAAGAGTTACCCCGAAGGATGTTTTACAAAGTTTTAAACGGTGCAAGCTACAGCTTATATGAAAACTCAAAAGTAGGCCTGTTATGTTTCAAAATTTCTGTATTATAATAATTGAAACATATTCTAGGCTTCATCTTTTGTCATAGTTTGTAGACCTTCCTTTGGACTTAATTACTCAAAACACTTAAACATTGGGGAAGGGATGGGGACACGTGGAAATAATTTCTTCGGTAGACCTCAACTGTAAAATTATCTCCATAACGCTAATCCCATCTTTTCCTGCCACTGCGATAATCGCTTTCTAATAAATTTTAACCAATCAAATTTTTGGATATTAATCATGTAACTGACGCCCTTTTCGAAAACGATGTCTCGGCCATTTTTATTTCCACTTCGGATTATAAATTGCCATCCTTGTTTCTCCATGGTCAAAAAATATGAACCCATTTTCTCAACCCTAACCTAACCCTTATGTTGAAACAAACAGAATATAACCGGAGCTGTGGTCCAGTGGATGGAGGTGATGCTATTGGAAAGGATGAAACCTAGCAGTCGTGAGCTTCGGGGGTCAATCCCCGGCCGGGTCAAAGTAACGATGAGTTTTTCAACCAAGAGCAATCTACGGTTTCCCCGCTGATCTGGTCTTTCAAAAAAGCCCAAGGTTTATCTAAATTGATGATTTGGTTAGCGACTCGACGTAAAGTTGTAATTTGTAAGCCATAGGCTTCTTCCACGTTCGTGGTCGCTTTGCGTCGTAAAACAAGTGCCCTCCAATTGGTCTGAATTATAATATTGAACATGAAAATGGACGACAAGAAGATAAAGCAAGGACGAAATTAGGAAATACTAAAAGTCACTGGCAAAGAAGACAGAAAGATATTGACTCTTTCTTGGTTTATAAACCTTCTTTGGTGTGATTAAGAGTGTGTTGGGGTCACAATATGCATGATTGTGCTATCGCTGTAGTTCTGCCAGCAGTGTTTATGTATGTCGCCCTCACTTTTGCGGCATAATTGAAAACGACTGTCATTTAATATTCACCTTGTTTATGGGCCAACGGAATGTACTCGAAAACGCCAAAATTCAGATAAGTGGCGTCTAACTTGGATTATGGATCGATAGGCTCGAGTTTTCACCCGAATTCTGGATATAGACATAGTGATAATTTAATCCTTCCATGTAGCAGCAAAGGCAAAACTACCACATGAACTTTTCTAAATTGGGGGCGCTCTCCTGAAACATCTTTCTCTGTCATCGGTGTGAACAAGAATGTTAAGTTTTTACACTGTTGTCATTGAAATTAGAAATAACACTTTGTACTTACAAAAGTTGGAAGTATATTTCAAAGGCGTAGGTAGATTGAGGAGATAGTGCTCTCCTCAGTGAAGAATTTTACTACCTGTGAAAAATATGAACCTTCAATTATATCAAGTTCCAGGGTATATTTAGCATACCTACTCAGAGGACTAGCCTCTCAGTTTATTTTTTTTTTCAGCAGGTACCCTTTAGGATATGAACAATAAAAAGAAACAACCTAAAAAATTTTCACCTTTTTTTGCACATCACGAATGTCGACCCAACGAAGACAACCTGTTATGAAATCCTTTTCATGTCACATAAATAACTTATGCTAATCCAGACAGAATATAGCCCGCCCTATCCCATTACTTTTGCAGACTTCAGTAAAGTTTCGTTCTGAAGTGGGTTTTCGTAATTTTGGTGATGAAAATGCTGAACAACGCTTTGACGTAATCAACAGTTTAAGGCCATATAAAATTGGGAAATCACAAACATGAACGTTTTTTTTTTCAAAAAAAAAAAGCAAAACAAAACAAAAAACAAAACAACAAACAAAAACTTCCTAAGTTAAGCCCGCTGAATACCAAGACATCCGCCATGTTGGCATCCTTTCGATGCTGTTATATGACCACTTCACCATGTTAAATGAACACCCCCTTTCTTCTAAATCGTGGATCCTACCCTGCTCATCAAGGTATATGTATAGCCCATATAAACAGTGAATAGAGAAGATTTTATAATATTAAGTAACGAGAAGCTCTATTTTGAAATTAAAATGGGATTTTGTGTCACCATGTGGCATGGCACCGTGCCGTACCACAGTTGAAAAAATCATTAAATAATGAGAATTTCTGAAACATTGCATCAAGTCAAAGCTTTATCAAATATAGCACCATTTTGTATACAAGCTATCAAAAAGTTCTCAAAGGGGAGGGGCCTTAGACAGCACCCACATCCTCACACCCAGCCAAAAGTGAAATAGACAAGGGAACTAAAAGCGAGAATTTCTAAACATATAACCAGCTAATAGCTTTTCCGAAGAAAGCACCATTTTGCAGCTTAGCCATTTTACATACTCAAAAAGTTCTCAAAGAGTAAATGTGTCACCCCAGTCCTTAACAAACTCCTCCTGTCATGCCAAAAATAAAGACTCTAAATAATGAGAATTCCCTTATAATCAGATCAAAGCTTTGCCAAAGGCAGCACCAATTTGCACCTAAGCTACCTTATTTAAATGTTACATTCTCCCTTTAGAACCTCTACTTAGATCTTAGCCAAGGGGCCAAGGGGGCCAAGTTCCCTAAAATTTTTTCACCCCTAGAAAAGTTTCAAGTTGCCATTGACTTAACACATTTCAACACATTTGGTGCCCCTGAAAAAAATATTCGCCTCTGGAAGCCATTTCGCCCCTTTCAGTAACTTGTCTGGCTGCGGGCCTAGACCTTAGCCAGGAAGGCACTGGGTGACAAAAAAGGGATCCGCCTGGACGGTGGCAACTGTCCCAGATACGCCACAGGACGCTGTCATGAACTATCCCCTAAGGATTTTGCACAGGCTACAGTTTTGCATGCAGGCGGATGGCTGTGACAGGGGAAGTGATAATGTAGGTTACAACAGCTAGGCCTAAAAAAGGGCAAGCGCGAAGTAAAATGATGAAATAAAGGACAACACAGCGATGAAATGCAGGTTTTTAATACTTAAATCAAAGAGCCCTCTGAAAGGGGAGGAGGGAATTGCTGAGAGTGTAGAGGCTTTACTTTCAGTTTGAGGTTTTTCTTCCAAACTATTTTAACTATTTGCCCCTTAGAACGACAGAAACGTAATACCAAATTCTGGTAGCTAAAAGTTTCAGCGCCATCCAACATGGGACCCTTCAGATTGCCTAAATTATGGATATGAAATTAAATGTACAAATATTGGCTTTCCGGAAATAGCCAGTTTCACACTTTATGCCTGGTGATTATTAGGGTTATAGTTCATTTGTTAAATTTTATCCTTTCGTGAAGTTTTGGACTTCATGTCAGCTTCAATTTAAGGCTTGCTATACACACCATGTTCATGTCAGTGGGGACATTTTGAAGCTCGATTGGTCCCTGCGACTGCTTCTCTTCCCCTTCATTATTATGATGTTGTCCGTTACGTCAGAATTTCACCCATTTTACGAACTTATCGGACATTAATAAACTACTTGAGTTGCCCCATCCCTTGCCGCCTGTTCAGAATTTCCTATACCGTGATCTATAGCTTAAAGTCTTTTTACACGGTGCTATTACCGAATAATTTTACTGTCAACTTTCAAAACTGGTAGTCTTTGGATGTACTTAAATCATGTGCATCACGTTACAAATGTTACCCATAATGTAAAATTGCCACATGACCGCCTCTTGATGCAAGCCTGAGGTTGGACTTACAGTTTTCGGAAAAAAGTTCTCGCTAGGATAATTTTGTGCATTGTAATCCCAATAATTATCACCAGGAACCGAAAATAAACCTTGGAAATTAAAGGAAAATCGCCCCCAAATTTTTCATTACAACAAGGAGTTGCAACTCCCTGGTAAGTAGAGGTGTCGCCATGCTTTTCAAAGTGGGGGTACAGCGTTCCGCCGAGGGAATATGAAAGCCACAGAAGCGCTGGAGGCGTTTTGGTGATGCAAAGCGCTCCGCCGTAGACGTCGAGACCCAGGAGACCACCTTAAGGACTTAGTGAGGTAGACAACCATCACTCTATCGGGGATCCAGGTGGAAACGCTCTCCGAGGCTCTGGGGTATTTAAAAATTTATGACCATTAGAATGTAGCATTCACCTATCTCTAATTTGCGTATAATGCGCACAAAGCAGACCACAAAAATAAAAATCACATCTTTACAATTTTTAGCCTAGTTTGCACAAACGATGTAATGATTAGGGAGGGGATAAGGGGATGTGAGTGGGGACAATGGATTGTGTTAAGGTTTGCATTGGGCTTTAGAATCATAAATCCACCAATGCTTATCTTGATACGATCTACCAGGTACACTACTGAGTGGAGCCCTTACATTAGATCGTCGAAGGTGCATCATTACGATCCTACCCAGGGGCCCCGTCGGAAAAATTTGGAAAACAGAAGCCACTGTATGCAATATATAAGGTTTGGGGTGCCTCCACATTTTCATTAAGATAAATGAATTGCCTGCATTTTCTTCAGCAATAAATGAGAAAACGGGTCGCTAGTGCCCGTCGAGAACATCCTTAATGCACGCGCGAAGTGTGCAGCCTGTTGAACTAATCTTAGGGGTGTTTTCCTCCCGTTTGGAAAATTTTGTGAACATTTAAGACTTAAAAGATACCATTTAGTACTACATTTTGTGCAGTTTCTGAAGTACATTTAGTGCACTTGTTTGACAAGTTAGTGGACATATAAGGGGTTTCCTGACCAGGGCCGTAGCTAGGGTCATATGTTTAGGGGGGGTGTGAGAAGGTCCCAAATTTCGACTGGCTGGATGTTTTTTCCAACTGAGCGGCAGTGTGTGTAGTGCACCTTTTACGCTCCCTGCGTTTTCTGTATAAGTGGGGATCCTTCCTTTGTCACTACATAAAGGTGCCGTCCTGGGGGGAGGGGATGTACCCTCCCCTTTTAGAAATTTTTATTAATGTAAGGTTGCTTAGATGCAAAATGGTGCTATCTTTGGGACAATTTTTAGCTGCCCATATCAGGCGTGGTGGAACGGAAGAAATATTGGGGGGGGGGGGCGCTAAATGCCAGGGAGACTATCTAAGCGGAGTGCCACCATCGGTTGGTGCGGAGCGTACAAGAAAATTTTTGGCTTTACAAACCCTCCAGATGGCCGAGTGTTTTCAAGCTGCATGTACCCAGCCTTGAAATATGGTTCTCATGTCTGCAATTTCTCAATTAATGAGAAAAATAATCTATGAGAAATGTTTATATATGTTTCTAAGCGGAGCGCCACCATCAGTTGGCGCGGAGCGTACAAGAAGATTTTTGGCTTTACAAACCTCTCAGATGGCCGGAAACGGCACTTCCCAAGTGTTCTAAGCTGTATTTACCCTGCGTTGAAATATGGATCTCAGGTCTGCACTTGACAAATATTGGGGGTTGAACATACCTTTATCCCCCTCACTTTTTCATAGGGGGCTGGGCCCCAAGCCTCCCGGGTCCGCCGCCACTGGCTCATATATGGCTGAAAATGTTCATAATTTGGCAAATTCAGCTGCAGTAGGAATCCTTCCTTTGTCACGAGGTAAAGGGCCGTCCTGGGGAGGGGTCTAAACCCCCTCCCCTTTGAGAAATTTTTATTAGTTTGCCTAGATCCAAAATGGTGCTATGTTTGGGATTTTTTTGAGCTGCTCATATATAGCCGGGAAGTCGATAATTTAAAGTGAATTCTAATTTCTGGTTAGGTGAAAGAAGAGAGTAAGTTGTCTTAGAGAAAAACACGTTGCCAACAAACCTCCTGAAGACCCCCCTCTTTTTTTGGCTTCTTTACTGTCTTTTATTTGAACGAATTTTTTTCGCAAAAATACGTGCGTGGACTCAACAGAAACATTCTTGGACTATTACGAAGATTTTCCTTTCCTTCATTGTGCACTATAAAAGGGTATCTAAGGCTAGCAGATACCTGGAAGCTCTGGATCAATTATATAAAATTGGGCAAAGACATAATGCTTCTTACCTGTCATCCAAATGATAATGTAGAGTATGACGCTAAGCACTTTACATCTATTGGATTTTTTTCTAATTTTGAATGAAAACTCAACGAATGACTTCCAGTCTGGTAGGTATAGCAAAAGGAATGAAGGACTAAAAAGGGCACTTCAGAATGCTTTTTGGTCGTTAGTGTATCAACAAGCACCGGCATTTTCGGCATTTTTTTTTTAAATGCATAGCGTCAAATACATACTTTCAACCTTCCACAGTATGCTACAAATTATATTGAAAGATCCCATATTGATGCGAGGCTCTAGAGATGTTTGGAGATGTATCTCTGTTTTTCGGAAAGCGGTTGTGATCGGAACAGTTCCATGTATAATTACCTTAATACTGGTAATGAGACGAAGCTCAAACCGTGACGCATGCGCGCGAAGCGCGCCGAAATTTTTCATTAACTAAGATGTCAAAGGACAGTTTTAATTCGAT
>WURT03338448.1:0-24174 GCA_009936505.3 Holothuria glaberrima | reverse complement strand
GCCATTATCATTCTAACCACCGAAAAGCCAAACCCTTTTCATCATAAAAATGACATGTTATTCTGAATAAGTTTATTCGGTACTGTTACGAGATACATGGAGCTTGTGTACTACTGTACTGTATGCCGTACAATGATGAAATACTGTTAGGCTGATCCCTAATCAAAATTTTAAAGTACATGAAGCATTTTCCCACAACACAATGTCCTTCCAACTACACCTGGCAACAACATCTTCATGGGATCCCATTCAGAAATGACTGAAATTATTCTCTCCATGAAACATAGAAATGCAATCACTGGTTTCATCTCTACCACTAGAATTGTTCAAAATCATGCATTCCTTTGAAAGTTGGCACAGCCAAATCAGAAATGGCTGTTTATCTGAAAATTTCATATTCTTTTACTGCATAAAAAATGCACGGAATCTTAAAAATAATGCAGTATTATTAATGTTCTCTCACCACTCCCTGTGATCATCAGCCTTTTTTTTTTTTGCTTCAAAAAATTACAATGAAATACTGTATGACCACAATGAACTCATAACATTAAAATTTACATTTAAGTGTATCAATTCAAAAATTGGGGAGCATTTGATTTAGGTCACATTGTCTAGTATTACAAACTGTTTGCAAGTAAATGTTGCAATCATCAATTGCTTCACATAGAAGTATTTCATCCCTCATTCTCATATTGAGTTCCATGCGACAGCACACAACAATGAAAAGCACTATAAAGCAGAATTTTTTTTTTTCCCAATTCTATACCTTGTACATATCTGCAGAGGGAAGAATTCACTATTGCACTTGTAAGGATCAACCAGCATTATCTTGTACAGAGTAATGGAAGTATTTCCACGATTCTTAAATCCGCGATAAGTGACTTGATCGCGAAAAGCGCGAAAATTAAACCCCTATGAAAATTTTCCACTGTAGAGTAACATGCAAAATATTAGACTTCCAGCTACAGTATGTAAAGTGGTATCTCACAATAGAAAGAATTGCCTGACATGAGACTAACAGCATGGTTCTATCTTGTGAGAAAACCAATTGTAACTTACTGCTATAAATCATTGCTGGAACAGAGTATTTGGGTTCACCAGAAACAGCCAACAGTCACTTTACATCAGAATAGGTATCCCAGTTTCACCACCTTACATTCATATCCATGGCAAAACCTTCACATAAAAGGTAGTCACAATGACTGCTTTTTTGGTTTTCACACCAAATTGATAACATAATGTAATGAGCTCGAGTCAACTCATTCCAGTAAACTTCCAGAGATGTCTAGGTAGCAATATGCTACTGCACTAGAAACTGCCAAGGTACTGAGAAAATATTGACAGACAAGTATTTTTATTCACCTAACTGAACAGCAATTACCCACTAGGAACATACAGTACTTTTTAACAAGGCTTTCAAGTGGATTCACAAGAAAATTAGTCACAAAAGTAGAATCAGAATTCTCAATAAAACAGGAGAAAAGTAGGATTTGTATACCAGAAGAAGCACAAAAGTAGGACTTTTGCAAACTTTGATTCATTGACACTCAGCATCATACTTACTCTTTTACACTTTTTTCAGCAATTTTAAACATTTGCAACTTTATGCATTTATTTTAAGTCAAAAAGGTGGGACAAGGCAAAAATTGAGAAACAGCAGGATTTTCAAGAAATAGGAGAAACAGAGAAAATAGGACAAGTTGGAGTCTCTCGAAAGCCTGCTTTAAAAAGCTTTAAAATATGTGAAAGAGGTAAAAGTTAGTGAAAATTATTAAAAATCTCAAAAAAATGAATAGCCCTATTCCAAAAACAACAAAATCAAATGATAGTCCAAGTTAATTCCAACAACTAGAGTCCAACATACACATAAAACACATAAATGTAATCTGTACCATCTTCCACCCTACTTAAAGACAATGAAATTATGCAATAAATCCAAATGGGTTCTAATCTTTACCACTGAACAGCCTGCCAACCCTAATATGAACTACTGCACCCACAAGTATAACGATACTGTTCGCATACCATACAGCTACAATTTAAAGTTCTAGTGACATGAGAATAGCTTACACTGTAGTTGGATATTTGACGTGAAAAAGCATTTAAAACCTATAAAATAGCCACAATTTTCATTAAAATATTGACCATTCTTTCACAGTAATTTTACACTTGTGTTATGAATAAACACAAGCTAAATATGCAAATCTGTGATGTTGAAAGAGGGACTCAGACAAAATATCTACCGGTATTTCAAACAATCAATTACTTCAAAAAAACAAGTACTTCATTTACAATCCACCTGCATCTGCGCTGTAATGACATCCTTACATATCACTCACCATGACCTAACACCCAACCTAACATACTGTACAGACGGACAAGGTAGAATTTCACTCATGAAATAGATTTACCATGGTAGTGCTTTCAGTGCAATTAAATTTTTCTGAGAAAAATGTCTGAAAATTTGCAAAAATTTAATGTTTTTCAGACTAGATGTTTTTCTTACACAGAATTTTCTTTTTCTGCTCACTATTTCTTAATCTTATATAATGTAGCAATTGCATATTTCCTGCCAGATTTCATCATTGGCATAATTATAACTTCCTGCAGTAATACTGATCGTGAGGCACACACTAATTGATATTGCCCAGACACCTAAAAAAAATGCTTTAGAAAATTGTCTAGGGGGACTACTGTGTGCAAATTAAAACAGCTAACAAACCTTTCTCATTGTTGGTAACTTTACCTACACAATTATGTCAACAGAATGAGTATTCAGCTGTAATGGATTTTCAGTTTCAAAGGAATTAGCACCACATTTTGATAAATTATGATTATTTCTTTCCTCTTCTAAATTTGATCATCTACTGTGAGTTTTCTGCTCCAACTAGAAGATGAGAGATGCATACTGCAGTACTTAGTATCTTTTAAGAGTTGTCTCATTTCTGAAGTATTGAAACGTTAACTGTTTAAAATATTTGCAGTATTTCTGAAGAAAAGGAAACAACTTGCACATTTATAGACAGTTCTCACTAAAAACCACTTCTTTCTGCATTCTAATGACACAGAATGTGAGAAAAATTTTTAATACAATTCTACTTTAAGGTTTAGTAACATGCCACCAAAAAGAGCTGTTTCCCTTGTAAGTTTTGTCAAAGAAGTAAGTCCTCCAATGAAAGATCCATTGGAATTATTTCAATATCTTTTACTGCACTCAAAATGTATCTCCAAGGTTTGATGGTTACTAAATACTTAACTCATTGCCTAAGATGCAATAATAATGATGCGGGATGTTGCACAGTGTTACGATTTCTTTTGTTAACCCTATATAAATTATCTCTTTATTACTGATCACATAGTTTATAGTTTGGTGAATTATATCAATATTTTTGAAGAAAACAATTTTAACTTCTATACTATATCCCTCAGGGGATACAAGTGCCCTTGAAATGAAGGTTGGAAAAACAGAGGCTATCCTTAGCATATTTGGTATTAAAGTCCATCAACTTACATCACAAGTTTGCATATTTAGCTCATGTTTATTCATGATACATGTGTGACATAGAGTTTACCCTGTAAAATGATCAATATTTGATGGAATTTGATAGGAACTGCAGCTACTTTCTGAATTTTTAGTACTTTTGCATCAAATATCCAACTATGTAATTTTCATGTCAAAAACCTTTAATAGTAAATGTTTTGCACTGAGTGAGCCTATTTCAAAAATACTGGTATCAGATCAATATTGGCCAATATTGAGAACTGTCATGTCAGATTTAGGTTATACATCATAGGTGACATCATTTCAACATTACTTTAAAAAATTTTCGTGATATGAACTATACAAAACTCATTTTTCCCATGTTTGGGTCTGTCCTATCTCTTTGGTAAAATATCATACACTTGAACAAGATTGTAACAGATGAAAAAACCTGAGGTCAATCAAAGGTCACAAGAAGGAAAGAATCCCATTTTATCTGAAATACTGTCAACTTCTTAGACATGTGTATTAATATTTGAAAGTATTTAAAAGCAGAAATATCCAACCTTCTTGAGTTGAATTTACTGAACCAGAACAAGCTATTAATTAATTAGTTAAGATATTTCTTTAATGTCAAGGAATTAGCAATGTTTGATTAACACTATAGACTTTCAATGCATGCCTAGAATTTTACTATACCTAAATATCAATTCCGATACACAAATGACTGTTTCCTTTTCTTTTTTACAATGAAATTTATCCCTTTCAACTGATTCATCCCAAGTATAACAGATTTAGCTTTGAGACAACATTTTCCTCAACATCAAACCCTTCACTTTGTGACTGATGTCAAAAACAGCGACTTTAAGACAAAGACTGCATATGCTACAGTAATACAAAATAATAAAGACCATGTTTGTCACTGCTAATGCTCAACAAAAGTTTGATCCTGCCTGGCATGCGTTGCAATCCTGTAACACCAGATGCACCTGTTGTTAACGCATACAACATAGTCGTTTGAGTTAACTGTAATACAGACACACTGTCTTTAAATGCTGGCTTAAGTATTCTAACACCATTACAGATACTGGGCATAGTACTTGAGACAGACAAAAGAAGAAATCTGAATCTTGTTTCATGTTCAAAATGAATTAAAAGTAACTGTATATGCAAAATACTTTCATATCAGCACACAACTATCTTTCAATAAATAATGTTGTTACTGTAATGATACTATAATTACAGTAGCACATTCAAGGTGTTACAATACATTCTCTTATTGCATCATATATACTTTTTTTTTGTTGATGAACATCCACTTTAGGTGTCAATGTATACAGTATGCAGTGTTTGCACCTAGGTGCAGCATTGTGGGATTTCTGAACCCGAGTCAGATCATTCAGCAAAGAAAATAACTGCCTGCTGGAAATTCTGGGAAATTTTTAGCCGCCTATACATGTGTATAATATAGCAGAAACACTTAAAACTGTAAAAGATCTTGCACAACTTTAAAAAAAATCCCCACAAAAGCATTTCAAAAGAAAGAATTCCCATTTTGAGTCATTTTCTACTGCACACACTAACCAAAAGCACAACTTTCACCTACAGTCCTATCAAACTTGACGAAATACCATGTAACAGGTACTGTAGCACACGATGGCATGATACAGTACATATTGCTTTTATTAAATCTTCAAAATAATTTTTTGTGAATGATCCTACATGATCAGAGCTGGAATTTCTTTTTTTTTCCACAAAGTGAGTCTCACAATGTTTTTCGCACTTTCACTTACCAAAAAGGCAAACTTCCTTACGTTGATCATCATTTCCTTTCCTTCCTGGTAACAAACTTCCCCCAGTCTGCCTTTTTCCCATGGATATGTATGATTGGATACGTATGATACTGTATTAACTAAGTGGACTTACCACTTCAGAGCAGTGTTTATGCTAGGGCTTGGAAACTTGGGGTGATTTCCCCCTCCCAAATTCTTTTGGGGAATTTCAAATTCTAGGGGGGGGGGGGGAATTTCCAGAAATTACAAATCAGCTAAATAGGCAAATTAGTTATTTTTTCTCCATCCAAGCCAGCTAGCTGAGCAAGGAGTTGAGTCCCCGCAATTAAATGGGTTGTGGTATTGTATGACTCATTGATTTCTGATCGTTCTTCGTGTCACAGTCTAACAGACAAGTTCAAGAGTTCCAAATTATCATGATGTAGAAAATAAAAGTGTGGGCCACGAGGGAATTTTCCTCAGGACTTGGAGAGTCAGTGCGGGAATTAACGGTGAACAATGCTTCAGAGAAACTTACAATACTGTAGCTGAACGTTTAAAAGGACTGTGGCTCTCACTCCTACAACAGAGATACTTACTCTGTGTGCTTGTGCTTGGTGCTAAGCGCAAGCGATGGAGTATGGAAAACAAGCCAGTGAGCCACAACTGGAAAAAAGGCCGTGGCCAACTCGACTTAAACCAATTGGTTAGAAACTGGGCCGTAAAACCTCATCTATCTAACTATAGCTACTCTTAGTGCAAGATTTACAATCTTGCAAAATAATTTATCCAGTCTTTTTTCCTCCTCCTTTTCTCATATCGTGTATACCATCACATAAGTTACTACAGAAAGCTGATTGCATTGTTAACAAAATGCAGGAATTTGTAGCAGTTTTGGACTACAAACCATAGTATATAACCCTGTGTTTTCACTAATTTTATGATAAAGGAATTAATCTTGAAACAATGGTGGCTGATTTTTTTTTTCATTAGTAATAAAGCAAATTGATGTTCTGATTTAAAGGTCTGTGGACATATAATAAATTCAGTTGTTCTACTCAGCAAAGTTAGATTAAGATCCCCTATTAAAAAATTTTTGTAAAAATTTCTGTATTTCTTTTGTTATTCCTTTATAGATTATGTTAATTACTTTATAGCTAGTTTCTTATCTGATGTTTAATGTGGATAATTTCAAAGACCTAAATAGCTACTTCCAAAATTAACCCCTCGAGGCATCCCAAAATTACAGTTGTCTTTGGAATGAAGGCTAAACTACCAAAGGATAACATTACACCCAGCTTACAGGTCCCTCTCTGTACATCACAAATTTGCATAAGTAGCTCATGTTTATACATGATGTAGGTAAAAGACAGTGATTGTCTCGTAAAATGGTCAATATTTGATGGATTTTAATGGGTATTGCTGTTATTTTTATCATTTTTAATTCTTTTTACACCAAATAGGCAAGCATCACATTTACATGTCTACAGACCTTTAAATCAGTTAAATCAGATTCTTTGCAAAATCACATTTTCAACCTTTTATTCCATGATGTACACCATACATAAAATATCACCTTTGTAATGAAAACAGCTCTCTTTGCTACAACACACACTTTCTGTTGTGACATGGAACTACAATGCAATTTTGCAAAATTTAATAATGAAAACAATTTGAAGTTTCTAAAAATTGTGGGACAGCCTACTTTTTATTAACATACATAGCTTTTTTTGAAACAAGAAATGACTTTGCTAAAAAAAAGTCAAATGTGATGATGAGATTTTAGGGTAATTAAGGGACATTTTCTAGGTTTCTAATTCTTCACCAAATCACCAACCACGTCATTTTCATGTCACAAGACCTTTAAATGCTTGAGTACACTTCGATATACATATATATCATTATCTATATTGAAAAAATGCACCAGTCACTCTTTTGCATTGTTCAGCCTTCAACTGGAGTTTGTTAGTTAGTGAGCTCTTCTATTTAAAGTTGACATAAACTACAGAGTTACTGTTACAATGCAACACATGATCTAAGCTTGGCTGACACTTTAGTAGTGATGTAAATTTGAATAAAATACAGTGCCCACTATACCATATGGTCTCATTCAACACTTCAATGCCATGATTCAAATCTTTGCTGTGCACACTGTATAGTGCACAGAAGAAGCCAATCATGCCCACTTACAGGAAACTGTATACTACTTGTATTATAAAACTGTTAAGTACAACAGATTTAGAATGGAGATAGGCATGTTCTTTGGGCTTTTCTAAAAATTGAATAAAAATTTTGAAACTACACCTTAATGTATTTATCCACTTTATATTTTAATTTATTTCATTTTATTTACTTATTTCATCTTATTTTTTATTTTATTAATTTATTTTTATTTTTTATTGTTTTGCTCCTAATCAAATAGCTTCAACTTCAATTCCTCAATTCCTATGCATTACTCTATGGGTAACGATTTTATTTATTTTTTCATTTTGTTTTCTATTTAATTTTTTTTTTTTTTTTTTTTTGCTCTTAATCAAATAGCTCCAACTTCAGTTCCTTTGCATTACTCTATGGGCAATGACACCTAAGTTTGTATCAAATTATTTTGTGTGAATTTACTTCATGCTGCCCTCTATCAGCAAAAAAATACAAATATCACTGCCTTCAGACGTGCACTGTGAAAAAGTGACAGATGAAAATTTTACAAAGCATATGTCACATGGAATTTATTTATTGTTCAAAAACTGTTGAACTTGTATTAAATTATTCAACAGTAAGCAACTGAACCTGCACTTTGATAAAGTTTATTATACTTAATTGTGCAGTCTAATAAATATTATCATATTTAATATGCTTGATTTATTTTATATCATGCTTATTTTATGCTACACATTAGTACAGGAAACAGTGTACCCATGTACATTTGATACAAAAATTTGTACAGGTACCTCCCATGCCAGGCAGAGTATCTTTCCTAAGCACATCTCATATTTGATGATCACACATTACACAGTTTTCAGTTTCTAAGAGTGACATTCGTGCCAGAACACACAGTGGACTCACTGCAGCTTGCTGATTAGACAGATCAACTATTTTTGTACAGGTTCACTGGCTTAACCAGATGACATACATTGTTTCTGAAGAAACCGTTTCCAAGATAGCATCCTGAATTTTGGAATATGTTTACAGTATCTCAAAATTGTCTTAAATGTAGGTCAAAAAATGCCAAATTTCCCTCTGGCCAAAAGTGAACATTTGAGACACTAATTTTCATCAGAAGCAGGATCAAGGTTCTCTTCAACTTGAGTGTTGCATTTTCTTCCAAAATACTGTGCATTTTACTATGCGTAACATGAATTTTCTGTTTTAAAAATCCCAAAGGATAAGCAATACAAATGCACAGCATCTTTTATGATCCACGGCTGTATAGATAATCAACCTACTGTACAGTACCTGTACAGTATGTAGCTTCAACTTTTTACCAAAATGCAATTAGGAACTGCAGTAATTCATTCAAGTTTAGCAATTTTGTCACGTGTTGTAAGATTATTTAAATTTTTAAAAAAGCAGCTAAGCATTAAATATCATTGGAACTAAATGCAATAAAAGCTTGATAACATGTTGCATGTACTACAAACATCAACCCATGTAGCTAAATGTAAATTACATTTTGAAGTATGTGGCCACTGATCCATGACAAACCTGTGCGACTATGGATGTAAAACAACCTGTAATGTATGGTACCGCATACCGAACCTTAATTACTATGTCAGAACTTTTTAAAACAAACAAAGGCGAGAACAGGATTTTGGGGGGTGAAAGTTAACTAATATTTCAAAACACACATATAGTACTTATATAATAACACTTGAAATTGCAATTTTAGCACAGAAAAATACAGGAACACTAAAGGAGACTATCTTCAAACATAGGAAATCATTAAACCATCTACATAAGGAAGGAAAATATGACATCAGTGTAGACTTGCTACAAGTGGTTTTCCAAAATGGCTACTCCATTGAGCTCTCAAAGGTGGATGTTTCAGCAGTCATGCAAGATGTGGTGATGCCATCTCCTGCAGGAGATTTAGATTTTGGCTTTTCAAATATGTGAAAAAAATCTGAGCCTCTTCTTTTGAAATATTCAAATCAAACATGTGCACATCTAGATCTGTAAACATTATATGATGACAAGCAACCTCTAAAATTAAGATTATAAACAAACAAAAGCATGAAACCTGAAGGAAGAGCAATGAAGTTGATTAGTCCTTTCATCCGGTTCTCTTCCTGTATCAACTGCTCACATCAAATATGACTTAAAACTGAAAGGTCTTACAACTGCTTGGAAACCACTTGTTAACACGGTAAAGCTTGGGCGTATTGCCACAAAGCGGCAATGCTTTCCAAGCAGATTTACTAGAATTTAAGCACACGATTGATCATGTACATTTCAACATTTCTTGTATCTAAAAACTAGGCCCACATCACTATCTGAACTCAACTGGTAACATGGGCCTACCTGCCACCAATAAAAAGATGGGGTACTAACCGTAAGTTGACCATCATATTTTAATTTACCTTGTCCAATATCAACCAACCAGCCAAAAAAGTATTTTTATACTCTCTGATATGTATGATAATCTACTAGATTAAATGGTGCAATTGTATGAAAAATGGCGCAACAACACTTCTTTTGTACAAAAATTAATGCAAAAGTTTCTAAAAATTATTCAAGTTTCCCTCAACTTTACACCATGAAGGAGTAACAGCAAGCTACCTTAAGGTTGATCTTTGCCCATATTTACAATTTATACAAACTTCTGGTTAAATTACGCTAAATACTTATGTACTCGTTCTACAATGGACATTTTCTCACAATTCAAGAGCAGTTTTGGGCTATCACAATGTTAAATGTGTAAATTATTGGGGTAAACAGGAAACTACGAGCACCAACAGTCTACTTCCACTTCGCTAGTAACACTTGCTGTTACTCAACCCTTGCCACACACAACACGTTACGAGCTATATTTTTTACCTTATCTCCCTTAAAAAGGTGAAATAATGCTAGATAATTCATTGCTAAGCGGGAAATGAAATATTTGTTACACAGAATATATTTTCATGATAAATCATGAATTCTAGAGAGAGTAACTGAACAAAAACCACGAACAAAACAACTAACCTTCGTTATGGAAGCCATCTTCCCAAAGACGTTCGCTGAGTAACGCGGTCGTATTAGAAAACCCTACACCATCACAAAAAGAAGTGCAACATGGTATTTATAGGCAATGTTTTTCCAAAATTAGTTCCTCGAGCTCAATCAGTATGAAAGTGGGCTCTTAATATTACTAAAGATACACCAATACTCAAAGGTGAATGACCTTCGCAGTTGATAAAGTCATGACTACTTATTTAGCCAACTTTTTGGAACTAACTTTTCTCTTTGTGTATAGTTGTAGTGAGGTTCTGTCGGGAGACAGAGTCGCAGATGTATTGATTATCGGGTTGCTTCAACATAGTTCATGAAGATAGTTTGGAAAGTACAATAAGATTCTACTTTAATATATTTAATTGAATCTTTGTAGGCCTATGAGAAATCATTGTGTATCCGATTTATGCTGCCTGAAGTGAGCTAATTCAAACAGTATTGTTACAGGTTACATGCGCAGTTTTCAACAACTAATTTCAACAGCTTGACACAATTAAACTGTGGGTAAATTTAACCATAGGTCAGCAACATAAGTTTCGGGTAGCCTAGAACGAGGGACCAAAGTAGAAAGTTGACATTTTCACCATGTCAGAGGTGTTACACCAACAGAGAGTAGGTTCACAAAGCAGCTTTTAATCATGCTGTCAATTGAAATAACAATGAACAACCTGACGAGGCATTCACTTTTCACGTCCGATATGTTAGGCCATTACTACATGCAGCGGCGTTCGCAACTGTGGGCCATAACTATTTGTATAGTCAAACCTGTATCTTTAATCGTAATTCTTGGGCGGAGTCTGGTACAATGCTTACACCCAAATGCATGTGAATTAAAACAGCAAAATCAATGTGAAAATTATCTTGAAACACAGTCGATAATTCCAGCTTTCATCATTATACCATGCGTTATCATAGCCCGGAAATCCAAGGGCGTGCTGGGCCGTACTAAGATACTCCCATTTCTTTCACTAATTTATACGTTATCACGTATGGGACCCTATCACCTATAGGCTAGACCTAATTAAAGACGTGGGATCATGGCCGCGGCATTCTGTAGGCTGAGATACGCCCTTGCATTATAGAAAATGAGTCTAGATAGTTTTTTCTCAAAGTTAAGTCAGTAGAACTACGAATACTGGTCAGTCAAACTAGCATTGAACTATGACCTATGTTAAAGTATGGGCTGTAAGGAAACAAGTATATTCTTTCTGTGTCTTATTATAGTTGTATTCATATGGATCATTTTTAAACAATTTTGAAAAAAAATGCATGAAAATGATTTACTTTGTGCATTTTTACATGCCATCCATAGTTTTTTACCCTTGCCTTAGAGCAACGTCACTACCCCGGCTGGTATCTAACAATAGTTTGACCAATTAATGTATGAATGGTTCAGAAGAACTATATTGTATCCACCTTTGTTAAACACTTATTGATTTACAATGTATCTAAAAAGAATAAGACCTTAGATCAAACAGAGTTTGCATATGGAAGTAGCCCAACTAGCCTATACTGTCCAAGTTATTTGTGTAACGTGGCTCTACAGTTCTAGACTCTGATTTAAACACAGTTTTATAAATGGCACATCAAAGCCACGGTACATCAAAATACATTTAATACGCCAAGTGACACGAATAAATTATTGACATGCATAAATAAAAGGCGTATACATACATTAAATAAAAAAAACAAATAAATAAAATTATCGAAGCCGTGTACTCTCGCAAAAATGATAGACTGGTAGCATTTGCTAGAATGTACACTAAGCTTAGGCACGTAAATAAGGTTATCATAGGTGTGTCCTTTCGGAATGGAGTGAATTCTTCTGCGGTAACCCACGCGTGTACTGCGCACCTCTTCAAATAGTCACCTGGTCACTGGTATTGAGTATGTATCTCCCTATAAATGATCACAGATGTCACGGTTGATGTCAGTGCACGTGTGTATAGTATAAAAATCATTTATCCAGTATCATCCTGGTCAGCTGGTAGCAGAGTTGAAATCAAGTCATGACTCGAGTCACAACTTGCAAAATTGCCTGACTTGAAAAATTTTGGCCGATTTTCCCCCCATTGAAATAACACAATGAATCTAGTCACGACTTGACTCGAGTCGCTAAAATGAGTGTAGTTGACTTGGCTTGCCACAAAAAAGGTGACTAGATTACAACTCTGGCTGGTAGGCTACAGATTATAGATGTTGTAAGGTTCAATGATGGATATTGAACTAAGCGGGCATCATGCAAGCGAGTTTGTAATTGTCAAGATGCTATACCAAGGAGTTTCTATTTGACAGCAACTCTCTACTACTACGAAGTAAATAAGGCCTGCGAAAACATCGAAACCTTTTAAAACTTGACAGAAATAATGCGGACAGAGAAAAGACAAATATTTCCTGTTTGTGATTGGAGTCTATGAGTTGTAAAAGTTATTAATTATCACGGAGGCAACTTTGCAATGCTAAGTAGCGGAAGGTATGGTATGCCTACTTGCATGGGTACGTAAGAGGTTAATCAGACACGGTGCATTCAATTCATCCTTGACAGAGAGTATTGTCTTGTCCAGAAAAATATTGTTTTCAAACGCTGTCGGTAATTGTTATTAATGCCTGCTCTGAGATAATGCTTTATCACAATATCTCCTCCACTTTGGGAAATCTGGTAATGTCTGTCTTGGAATTATACTTGGCGTTGAACTGTTCGGAACTCCATCTTAATTAAAGTCGTAGGCTACTACCTGTATATTTCTGCGTAATAAAATTGTTCATTTCTAATGATCTAACTGTCTAATAACATTAAAACGTTTATCCTGGCAGTTTGCTGAGAAAAGCTGTAAAACTTAGAAAAAGTAGTAACGTCCGTGATGTCAATATACTTGAAATGTGATTATATTTTACGAAGGAATTCTTCAATTTTCACCAACAGTGCGAATAAGTTTTAGTTTGTATATGCATGTTGTGTAGATTTGTGACGTAGCAGGGGACAATCGCAAGTCGCCATTCAGTTATCCTTTGTTTAAAGCCTAACGACCTTCATTCATTTCAAAGAGATCCTGTATTTCATTGTAATGTTAACTACGCTCCCCAAGGGGTTCATTTCAGGAGGAACAATCTCAGGCTATGCTAATCACAGCTGTATCAAAAACCAAGCTTTATACTAACCAGCGAGTGATCAGGAGATAAACAGATAACCCTAATATGTAGGCTATATTATGATTCAAGACCGCAGCATGACAATGCGTTGAAGGGGGAAGAGATATTTTTCAAGGTGTCTAGTCTACGCAATCTTCCTTAGAAATATTGCGCTTGGGGTGGGTGCAAACAATATGACATTTTAAACGATGATTTAAGCTGATACACAATGACATATATGTAATCCAGAATAACTTTAGCTGGGTGACTTTATTTTCAAAAAATAAGGTTCTCGCAGTTACAAAGTCACGCATTTTGCAGCCGGCATGAGTTGCTTTTTCACGCAACTTTCAAAGGCCTCAAGGCTGCAACATTCCAACATTTCTAGTTTTAGAAGGGACGGTCATACGAGTATTTAGGTCAAAGGTCGCATTGCCGATGAAAACAAACCTAGTATAAGTACGTGCATGCTTGCATCGGTTGTTCTTTATTGCTCTATTAAGACGTCAGCGCGGCCCTGTCTGCCCATTGCCTAATAATTTGGGGGAGAAAATCTGCTACTATGGTTTATTGAGGAACCAGGATTGTTTATTAATGGTAAAAGATTTCTCCGTCTTTGCTACGTTGATGCAAGGTAGATACATTATTTAGGTTAGAGCAATAGTTTTGTTTTCAATAGATTTTAAGGGGCTGCGGCGATCCTCCTTTCACCCCCTCTCCCTTTCTCTTCTTTGCCCCACCCACCTCTTGGATAAGAGCCTGCATATAGTTAAAGGGGAAATGCAGTCCCCCCCCCCCACAATATGAGTTAGTGTACCCCGGTACAATAGTTCAGGAATGGCTCATATCAATCATGCGACAATATTTTTGTCACTTATTTCTTAAATTTATGCAGAACAACTCCTTGGTTTACCTTCAATATTCAATGATTTTATCAGGAAACATTACTAAAAATACTTGTGAGAGAAATAAGAGGAGATCCGTAAGATTTAGCAATATTTTGAAAATAAACTTGGGGCGACTGCCTTCTCCCTTTAAATAAAAATAAATAGCCTCCTAACAATGTTCAACAATCCACAATACATCTCTAATTTCCCATATTCTTCTCATCTACTGAGTTATTTTTAGAAATGGTCAAACTTTGAACAGATGTATCATAAGGATAGTATAAGATAAAAATAACTCTATTGAATCTTTCATTGGGGTACCCTAAATACTACTGTTCAATAAAAGTAGCTATTTTTGGTTGTATGTCTCTATCAATTTAGGTTTTGTTTTGAGTCAATTAAAATCTTGTTGTATTATTCGAAAACGATATCTCAAGCTCTGCTTACAATGAGGACGGATAAAATATTGCATGCAGTGACCTGGCACAGGCATTGTAACTATAATATGGATTCGCTACAAATTAAAAATCTGTTGAAAATAATGTTTGAAGTCACACTCACAGTCGCATGCCTAGTTGGCATGCAGTTCAACACGTGATTGAATTGAGGTGAAGCTAAAGAGAAAATTCGTGTGTTGGTGAATTTATGGCATATAAGAAGTATCGTCAATTTTAATTGAACAGTTTGGTGACATTAATGACGAGGCTTGAGAAATAGTACTTTTTACGAAGTCTCCTCGACTCTCTGACGAAGAGTCGAAGGGTGAAACCAAACGTTTACTCCAGAGGAGTTCTCGGGGATCCCCAAAGAAACTCCCCAAGAGGAAAACAAGACTTAACATGACCAGCGTCTTCACCTTAAAACCTCTACATCATGAGTCTCAGTGTCATGCGTGACCCCGTTGTAGAAAGGCTGAGAAAAAGTCGCTGAGGAAGCATGAGAAATAGAATATGAAAGAATATGCCCTCTGTCTTTAACCCTCAAAAAGTGGGGTTATGCCACACTCTCTAAATCTCTAAATGTAAAAAAGTGAAATTCTACCAAAGAGAGTGACTTCAATGGTCACTTTGTTATCGAGTGATATAAACTTTTCCTTGTGTGACTTTCACTTTGTTAGAGTTAATTACCACTCGGGTCGGAGTGACATTACTGTCACTTTCCACTCGATTTATGAGTGATTACTGTAGTGAGTGGTCCAAGGGTGGATATCACTCTTTAAGTGTTTGTAATTGAAGACCATACATGCAAGGAAAGACCAAGTCTGAGTTAAGCTGTACACAGGGGGAAAATGTTTTAGTTTTGGTCCGGAAATTCTTTGCGACGGGGAAAGCAAAGAGGAAAATAAGGTTAAACAATCGTAGAAATAAAGAACAAATCTTGAAAATAGTATATATATATATATATATATAATAACTTATAATAAAACTTATAATAATAACTAAAAGGAACTTTTTAACAGCAAATTAAAGACTGCTAGAACTTAAACATATCAACTCACCAATGAGAATATTTCCCCAGACTAAGTATTTAAATTGTTACAGCTATTTTTATTTGTTATAGCGACAATAAAGATTTGTTAAAGCAGTGTTTCTCACATGTTGTTGCTTTTCCCCCATTCTGAGCCAGTCTCAACGTTAAAGGCGAACTTTTCATGTCCATATTACCCTTATTACTTCAGGCAATTTATCACCCTCGCAAGCACCTTCCGCCTACACAGGAGGAAGCGACGATACTTTTCAAGCTGTGCAACTGTGGTAGATTAAAGTGCACCAACATGGCATACAAAGATAATACTTAAATCATTATTATACCATTCAGTATCACTAATAAACTCAATAGCTTTATCTCCTCAAAATATTATGCATTAAAAAGAGAAACGAATATTGCTTCATTTGAATTTTTGAAAGTTTGTGTGAAAAAAATTACTTTTGTGCAACAAATAACCAAATTACTTCTTGTGGGAGCCTTATTTCTTGAAAAGAAAGCTACCGTGTACTGCCAAATTATCTATTATCTATTCTGTATCTGTATCTATTTGTACTGGTTTAAAAAATATGAAAATTTTCTGTAAAACAAACGTAATGTTTTCCCTTTAAGACAAAGTCACGTAAAACTGAGGACACCACACGTGTGCAAGGAATTCCAAATGTTCACCACCCCACGAGTAGAAGAAATTCCAAACGTTCACCACCCCACGTAATTTTTTGGTTGGGGAACCAAAATTTTTCATTGGTGACTACTCTTTGACTGAAATCAAATTCAAAATCCATCAGTGTACACTCAAATTACACAGCATGCACAGAGAGTGTTCTGTTTACACATTTCGGTCTTGCATGCTTATACCGTGAAAAATTCTAGATTTACAGAACCAAAAAATACAGAAATACATGAAGAAAACGGAAAAGTGCTGTCAATTTGTTTCCAAAAATTCATAGCACTTTTTTTCCTTTTCCTCTTAGTATTGCTTTATTTTTTGTTCTGTAATTCTGTCTGTAGACATATTTTACAGTGTGTCAGGACACGTCTGTGTCTGCACCGTGACAAGGAGGAGCTTAGGACAGTTTTGCTAGGCTAGAAGTAACTTAGTTGGGAGAATTGAAACTGTCTGGGATGACGAGATTTGCCCTTTAAAAATAAAAAGGCTGCATGCACCACAACATCTCCTTTTCGCTGATATAACGCGTAAAGAGTTTCTGAAACGTATTAACGAAATAGACAAATTGTTGTAAAACTTGAAAAATCTGCAAAGGGGTGTTAAGAATGATGACTAACAGAACAAAAGATTCTGATCAAGTCGGATAATATTTTATTATTGCGTGATCAACGATAGACTGGCAAAAAGTAAGTTTTAGAACACACTCACTTTAATTCTTTTTTTTTTTTTGTGATCGTGTTTCATATCAGGTTTGTCTCACTGGGACCTCCTCCAAAGTTTCACGGTTTCGTGTGCCTATGATCCTAACCACCAGGGATACCCAGTGGGGTAACTCCTATGCGCTCTGGGGGAGAACCCCTGTACACCCAGGCTACGGGGCACCCGGCGGGCCTGGCACCCACGATGATACTTTGTTTGCAATGGACTTTTGAAAGTGGAAACCTTTCCCCACCTCGGCTTGGCATAAGATTACACTTTTGACCATAGCTATCGAAATCTTGAGAAGACATCAAACTATCTGATCATAGCTTTTGATATAGGCCTATACGAACATAAACATTATTCTCTCACTGACTATGACGACATCTTAAACATGATTAGTTATTTAAAACAAAAATATAAACTGATTGGAAGGTAAGTATCATATGAAGTTAGTGCACGTGGTTTTCAAAACTCACTTCACCCCGCTGCCTCATGCGCACATGTCATTTGATCAAGAATTACCCAACCCATTCTTTTCCCCGGGCACCCTGAACCAAAGTTACGACACTGGGGATACCGAGACAGTTACCTCAATGACATAAAAGGATTACCTTTTGAACACAGATTTTATTTTAACAGATTCACAAAATGTAATTCCGGATTTCATGTGCAGACACTTAATTATTCAAAATATTCTCAAAGGAGGAGGGGTGACACCCCTATTTTAGACCACTCCTTCAAGTCGCCATGCTGGCAATATGACCCTGTCGTCCCAAAATCCTTGTTAACTTCGACGAGTATTATAGTATCAGCCAATAGTGTGTGCGATTTGTAGTTAACAGTTCTATCGTTGACAGTGTCCTAAGGATAACTTGAAAGGAGGGATGTGATAAATTAATTTGCCCTTTTAGGAGGGCGAAACTCAGAGAGTACCTAAGTCCAAAGTTTCACAAATATATGTTACTAAGCTTAAAAAAATGAATCCGAATGGTCCAACTCCCATTTTCACAGGATATTCCGGAGGTGAGATCTAAAGTGTTGCAGCTTATTCAATCAATTTAAAATGGTACATTGCACAATAATTTGGGATGTCATTCTTGTACTTCTCAAATAACCGTCTTTGTTTTCCTCCGTTTTTATTGTGCAATGGGCTTCTTCCAATTAAGTGAATAAAGTTTAACATTAATATCTCAGCAACGGATTAAGCTATGAAAATAGCAGTTAAACTTAATAAAATTTATTTTCTACCATCTAAAATATATATTCTTGTAATGCTAGACGTATGGTCCACTTTAACTTACTTAGTTTCTGATTATTTTCAAGTAACTGGCTGTTGACTGTCATAGCACTCCTCCTCCAATGCCTAAACGTTTCGTTAGTATAGGCACATTTCCATAACAGAACTAAGCCATTTGTTGCATGCACATTCAAGAACGTCAAAGTCACTTCTGCGAAATTAAAACACCAATGTCTCCAGAAGCGATGCGTATATAAAAGAATGCGTGCAAAACCATTTCGATCTACAGTAAGTGCAAGAGACGTAATACATAAAAACATACAGAAAACTGTCCCAAAGTGTAAGCAAAAATAATACAGTTCATACAAACTCAGTAAAAATAAGGCTTTTTGGGGATCAAACTCTTTCAACGAATTTCCAGAATTAACTGATGTGAAAAAACAAATAAATGAAATGAAATGAAACTTTTTGTGACCTTTTCACATGATTCATTTGCGGACGTCACGTGATCCTCCGGATCTTTGTCACAGCATATGAATAACGGTGGTTAACGCCGCTTCTATTTACATGTATTTGAAACTTAATGGATTAATTAAATGTAACATATATCAATAATATTTCTCCAGTCTCAAACTATATACGATGGAACATTTATAGTATTTCAGAGATTTATTATTGAACCGAACAATTAAGTTGTAATTAATAACCAACAGATCATAAACTATAATAACTTTATGCATAGCTGTGGACATTACGAACACACTTTGTCAATGTTATTTAAGCCTCTTTGTAATACTTTTTTAATACTTGGACATTCACGCATCCCAAAAATAACTTACCTCCGACAACTGAAAATGAAGGGTTACATAGATTTATCGATCTCCAATAGCCACTTCTTTCTTATCCTAAACATTAACTAACTTCGATAAATAAAAAAAATGCGTTTATAAATGAAAAGATGGTTGCCTGAAAATGCCCATTTAAAGGCGATTTCTAACCTTCCACTGCATAGTGCAAACGACGCTGCAATCTACTTGAGTGATATTTCCCAAAACGAAAACAAGCCATTTTAAGGAAATAAAATGAAAATTCGAAATGACTGCTGGAGGACTTAAGCAAAACGTTAAAGTTGACGCGATTTCCCTTTTTCAAATCGACTGGGAACAATTTTGCAGATGGAAGCATTCAAAATTGTTCAAAATATTTTATGAAATGTTTCTTCCGAACAGCTTTTTAAACTGTACTTATAAATTTCTTACAGTTTTATTATTAATAAAACTAAGAATTTTATTTTATAAATGGGCTTATATTTGAAAGTCTATATCAACATAAGAGGAAATCGACATGGGTTTCTCTGTTTTTTCCCGTAATCTGCATCTTAGATGGGCAACACTGAACTGGTCATGTGATAATACTTCCTTACATCATTTTATGTATAAATAAAACCGCCGTCTAGAATAACCTCTAAATAGGTGTCAACTTGTACTCATTATATGCGTAAAGTGACTATAATTATGTACATGAATGAAAACTATACGTAGACAGTTTTATTTACATTGACTCAACACGTAGGTCTCCTGCGTTTATACTAGTACGGAAAGACAAACAGGGGAATTCCCTTCCAAAATGCCTTTAGAATTTAACTACTACAGTCTGTTATTGTTTTACTTGCTGTGAAATTCATTAAATGCTCTGAAATGTGCACAGCAGTCAAAAGTTAACCTGGAAAAGCAGCGCGCTACATCCTGTAACTGTATACGTTGTCTCTCCAGATAAAAACACAGGTATATATAGCTAAGCAGTTTATTTTCGCAAGTATGTTTTGCAATGACTGTGAAAAGGTTTGACTTAACTAATCAAATTATGAATTAAGTAAAATCGTAACAATATACACATAGAATGTGTATGTAGTAAAGATTTGTATGGTTTGGTTGTGAAGGATATGACACGGATATGCTTTTCTGAAATTAACGGCCTCCTCCATGCATTTATGGACCCCACGTCAATTTATCGTAAAATGTTGTTTCATTCTTTGTGTATGCAATCGCTTCATAAAATGAAACAATATGAAGCATTTCCCTGCTTTCATCAAAGAGATGCATCTCCCTAACGAAACAATGTGTATACTTTTGTGTGATTTTTTTTTTTTAGTTTGACAAATTGTTTACAAGAAACTTCGTAACGGTAGATTTTGTATCATTTCCGGGCGGAAATAGACTGGTTACCTGATAAACATAATTAGGTCGTATCTCTTCGACAAAATGAGATAACGTTTTGAGCTTTTCATTTATTTCGGGTGCTTTAATTCAGATGACATCCGACATGATACAGTTTTTTCTCGTTTTTTTTTTACTGCTTGAAACAGTTATGGGCATTTTAGGGTTATCTGAAAAATAAAGCCGGAGGGACAAATTCCAACCCATCCCTTAAGTTACTTTTTTAGTTAATTTTTACTTATATATTGGAAAAACAAGCGTCATGGAGTTATGGCAATTTGAAATTCGAATCAGGTACTGCCACTAACATTAATGAGTGCCAAAAGATTTATCCGATTTGTATTAAAAAAAATTGAAAGGTAAAATCTAAGAAATTTGGTCCAGTTCAGATTCATTGTGAAAGGATTGAAATATCTCAGCAGGGATGATTTAATTTAATTGTATCGTTTTGGGAGGTTGTAGTGCACTTACAGAAGACTAATCCATTAATTTACTTCAATCTAGCACTAAACATTTTTTAGGAAAAGTATCGTCAAGGTCGAGTTCTTATAACGATAAAACCGATGAAAACTACAAAAGAAAAATAATAAACCTTTGAATTAGCGTTACTCATGTGATATTTAGAAGTCCAAAATTATTCTCAGTGGTTAAAAAATGTTTAAAAAGTAATGTAATACCAAGAAATATTTTTGCATACTGTGCATAAAAGTTTTCAATAGTTCAGTTGTGCTCTACGGTCAGAGGTATCCTATAGAGTCTTATAGATGGCTTACTTCGTATCAAGAACAGCATAGTGTATAAAGCCATATGAAAAGTCTTACATAACTTGCTCCATCCTCCCTTTTAAAGGGAAATTAAGTCCCCGCCCCCGGTGAATTAGTGTACCCAGTCATCCTAATTCAAAACATGGCTCTTATCAACCATGTGGCAATCTTTTGTTCCTATTTTGTTAAATTTGTGCGGAATAAATCCTTGGTGTACCTTCATTATCCAGTAATATTATAGACAAACATGTAATGACGGATACTTGTGAGCGAAATATGATGAGATTTGTAAGATTTAGCAGATTTTCGAAAATAAACTCGGGGCGACTGCTTTCCCCCTTTAAGCTCTATGTTTCCCTGGCATTTATTTTACATGCCTATTTTGTTATCACATGTAGTCTCCCCTCCCCTAACTCATCAGACAGAATAATTTCTATTTTTGGGCAAACATCTTGCTATTATTAGGGCAAACGTGTTTAACATTTGGGGCAAAAGTTTTCGGCCCTTCATTTTTCACTCCCACCTCCAATTAAAAATGTTCCCATGCATACGTTTCTGGTTATTTTTATTTTGAATGTGGTGAGTTTGGTGACTTTAAATTCATAAACATTAGCCAAACATTGATTTGAAATTTCACTCTTGAAACACCCTTCTTAAATTTAACCACAGTGGTGGTCACAGAAAAGGCACCCATTTTCTGGTCTGAAATAGATGGGCGAAATAAACACCTTCCTGGTAAAAATAAAGCATAATTTAAAATCCTTTTCAAATATTAACATATTCCCATTTTTCTAATAAAATTTAACTATGATACTTTCTTGATTACTTTAACCAAAATATAGGCTAATCTGTGACCACCATTTTAAATGAATTTTAACATGGTGTTTCATAGAGTGCAACTTTTAATAGGTTTTCATTGTTTTTTCTTATTTCTCTTTCAACTTTTCACATATCTTTCATGTTCTTTAGTAACTTAAATATTGCATATTAAAAGTAGGCTGAACCAAAGAGTTGTCTTGCGTGAGTTTTACAATACAGTAACAAAAACATTGGCACATGAATGAGAAGCACCATTACATAGACCCTTTTGTAAATAGCAATTACAAAGGATTGTGGGACAGAGTTTGGTACGCGTCGTTTTGCCCACAGTAAACTGGTAAATGCCAGTGACAAAAACGACGAGTATATACCAAAACTCAATCCCATCACCCTTTGTAATTGCCACTCAGAAAAGGGTGTATAGGACTGTATCTGAGACAATTCCGATAATATGCCCTCGATACCTGACCATATTGACTATGTGGCATATCGAACAATTTAAGGTCTTTTATGTTATTTTACAATACAAGCACTTCAAAAGCTTGTTGTTAGAAACTTAGGAGTCCATTTTTAGTCTAACCTACTCTGTAATTTACTTGGGTGTGTCCGTTGACCATTCATGTGTTACACTGTGTATTAATTGTAATGGAATTCAGTAACTATTTATGTTACTATCATTTTTTTTTTGTGGAATCAGCTTAAGTCCTAGTCCAGATGCAATCCATTCAGGACCAATTCCGATTTCGTGACCTACCATTCTAGGCTAGTTTCGAGTCCAGTATATAAGGGTGTAATTTGTATAATGTCAGATTTGTCATCAAATCCTAATTCAAGTCAATGGGAACCACAACATGCTTTGACATAAGCATCTTTCCAAAACGGATGATAATTTTCAGTTTACTCAATTTAATTTACATTTGAATCCAAAAACTTACAGAGATGAAGGCTATTTATTTCTAGCAAGCATACACATCCCACTTTTTTTACATTTTCAACAAATAAGAACTGTAAATACAGTCACGCTATGCAATATGTACCGGTGCTCCACTCGTTACATAGATGAAAATTTGGGTTGTTCGTATTTCTTGAGTCTATGGAAAGATAGGCACGGCCCACCTTTCCCAACCATGATTGGGGCTGAGTTGGGAAGATTCTCAAAGTTTTGGCTGCCAATATAGCAGAAAATGAACTTTAAAGGGAAATATTGCGTTTGTTAACCAGATAATTTTCATATATTTTAAACCAATATTAATTGATTCAAAATGATAGACATTTCAAAGTAAAGTGTTACGGTAGCTTTCTTCTCAAGAAATAAGGCTCTCACAGGAACAAATTTAGTTACCTGTTGCACAAAAGTAATTTGTTCACCAAACCTTTCAAAATTCAAATGATGCAATATCCGTTACACTTTAATGCATAATATTTTGAGGAGGTAAAGCTATTGCTAAAGTTTATTGGTAAGACCGAACGATTTAATAACGCGTTAAGATATTTTCGTTTTTTGCCATGTTGACGCATTTTAAACGCAATGTTTCCCTTTAAGATACAAATTTCCAATACATTTTGCACCCATTTCCTTCCCATATCAATCCCCTGCGTTTTTTGAGGATTAATGTGAGATTTAAAAGCGTTAAGAGTTTCTTGATAATTAAGTAAAATCTGTCCGAAACTCGGCAAATCTGGCATAAGGCCAGTGGCGTAGCCAGACTTTTCAATCTGGGGGCGAGGGGGGGCGAAGGGTATGGCTGGTGGGGCAGACTTAGCTGATACTATAGGACTATCTAAGCGGAGCGCCACCATCGGT
>WURT03338337.1:0-24174 GCA_009936505.3 Holothuria glaberrima | reverse complement strand
AATTTTCCATGAATGGCCAACTTGTCAGCTTTCTTGTGAGGGGTAGCTTGTACCTGGCGAAAACTTCTACAAGGTTTAAGAGGGCACTTTACTTTCTCGAATTAGTGTGTAAGTCAATGGAGGAATTAATGAGGGTGTGCTACCTTATTCGAGTTTTTTCTAGAAATTGTGTTTCCGCTTGGAGAAGGTTTGATTTCCTTATGGAAAGAACTGTTGAAATGGAAAATCTAAATTTAGCGGTGCTTCGACGAAATAAATGTATTGTGTGACAGAACATGCCAGAATTCGCTATTCGACGGGGTTCTCGAACAATGGATGCTGAGTATAAAAGGAAACGTTTGAGTAACAGGACCGAGGACAACAACATATAACCAGACGCTACTGTATCATTTAACTGAGAGATAGATTAACGACGTAGATCAACCACACGTCTAACACTATACAGAGACTACACTCACTGCAACTACGTACCGTTTACTATTATATCATTCATCGTTATAACTGATTTTTCATTTCATCATTGATGAACTTTCTGCTCGTTCGGGATTGGCCTTAACTACACACACACCTGCCTTGAACTGTTTAAAAAAGAAAAATAATTATTCGCCAACAAGTGCAAGCACCGCTGTTGTGTCTAGTACTACTAGTACGCCCTAACCGCCTATCACAGGAACCAAACCCACTACCATAGAGAGGATACTACGACGTCCACGCATCCCCAGTCAAGACTAGGGATAAGTATATTAAGTAAATAAATGTAAAAGGGCCTACGCTAAGATTTCATATTTGTAAGGATTAAGAAAAGGGGATTAAATTATAATTAGACAGAATTTTAATCTCGTTCTTCTGTAATCTTTTGCTGTTACTGGTTTGCATGTTATATCGGGACGTAAAATAGTGTATGTGGATTTACTTGTACCCTTTGTAGTTCTGTAAAGAATGCGAACAACGTCATACTTGTCTTAGTTATCTACAGTTTAAGGTATATGCGGTAAAAGTTGTGACTTTTTGACGTTCATCCAAAATTAGAAAACACCGGAATTTTGGGTTAACAACATAACTCTTGTGAGAATATTTCTAAAATGAGCCATGTAGCTCTTAAGTATGATTTCATTGCAACTCGTATGCGTTAGGATACTTGCGTTCGAAAGTCATGTGTTTCTGATGGGATTGCCTGAAGTGGACAATATGTTTGTTGAGTCCACTGCTAAGTATAATTTATCTTATTATGGTCAGAGGGTTACTTTTTAGTTTAGAATACTTCGAAAGAAATGCTTTTCAGAGATATTTTATCCAGGGTTAAGTCAACTTCCAACGTCACTTTTGCCTTAGCTAGGTAGTGGTTCAAAACGCATTTGAACCAATTCTAAAACCATTATGACTCGCCCTTTAGGTTTTAGTTTAGTTTTATTTATTGCCCCTATATCTTTCCTCTTCAAAGTTCTCAAAGTCTTGAATCTGATACTGTTCTTAGATGAAACGAAATCTTACAACCATAAAAATGCCAAGACGTAATATCCGCTTGGATAATATTAGAAAGGTCAGTCTTTGAATAATAAAAGGCCTGCCAAGTACTGGCTAACGTTGTTTGCGACTTTGAAAAAAATGTAGTAGCAGGCAATTTGCTCATTTTTCTAAAGGCAAATCGTCTGATGATTTATGTAATAAAGAAGAGCAACCAGAATTGTCAGTTTTACATTGCACAAAAATTTAGAAGCAATGATTTAGCTCTCCTTAGAATAGTTCTCCTTGTTGGTAGTCCTCGTTTTGAATTTTTGAAGAAGTATTGTCGATGGCTGAAACTTCAATTTAACCCTTCTCTGACTTATAAAAGTGTCAACGCATGAACGATAACTTCAATTGAAGTGAACGGGATACTTTGATGGAACAGACTTTCAATCTGCTATTATTGTTTCCTTAAAATTTCTTTGGACGTAAGCAGTTTCATTCACTTGTTTGGATTTACACGATTGGATGAATTTGTTGTGAATGATTGTCTCTTCTACGGTGGTATAAGCCAAATGAACACATTTGTCACATGAATACGTTAGTACGGTGTTAATACTTTCTTTCACTCTATTCAATCAGCCTAACGGATGCATACAAGCGAAACATAAGGGTGATAACATTTTGATTTTGCAATTTATCATGTTTAGTTGTAATTTTACAAACTAGATATGCCAGAAATGATGAACAAATCAACGCAAATTCACTACATGGATTATTTGCATTTTATCTGGTATGTTAACTATTTTCATTCCTTTAACAGGAAACAAGACAGTTAAATACCCTAAGTAGTAGAAATAGAGAGAAATAGAAAGTTATAAGAGCTCAGTCGAATGACCATAAATGACATTGTCCAGCTGTCTCTGGATACTGTGTGTCTGTGAAACTTCACTGGACTATTAAGATTCAATATGAATACTTCCTCGGATGATAAAATTGCCTCCATCCACGAAGTCAAACCCAGCCTTGTAGTGTTTTCTTTGTTTACAGCTTGTCCTCTAATAATTGTGGGATCGTTTGGTAACATCTGTGTGATGATAGCGTTTATCAGGAGGAGAAGTCTGAGAACGACATCGAATTTTTTCACAATGGGGCTAATGTTCTCTGCTTTCTTACTTGACGCTTATTGTTACCCAATGCACGTGTTGATGGATCTTTTTTTCTTCACCAAGCAGCCTGCTTGCTATCTGGTCGGAAGCCTTATTGTTTCTGTAACCATCCAAATGGTACTCTCTCTACTTCTCTTGACGGTTGAACGTTATGTCACCATTATTCGACCACTTGCTGTGGATACCATGTTCTCGGCTAAACGATCAATTGTTTTAATGGTATGTATACCAATCTATTCGATGTGTGTTTCTGTTGGTGTAGGTGCATTGGCCTGGATCGACAAAGGTGAGCTTTGGCAGCAAACTAGGAGATGTAACGTTATTTTCATAATACCATCATCGGAAGCCATATTATTCCTAACATCTCACCACATTATATTAATACCGATTATGTTTGTCATCTACCCTCATTTATTCATTACAGTTAGGCGTCACATTCGATCTATATTAGCTATGCAGCCAATTTTATCTAGTGAAAGCGCTCAAACGTCTCATAATGCATCGTCTTTGCACGATGACCCCAAACATAAACGTGTTGTAAATCAGTCCTCCCTTCGGCTTCAAAGACACAACAATGGATGTATTTTGCGAGAAACTAAATCCGCACTTCGTTTGTTCTTTGTGTTAACTATATACATAATCAACTGGGTCCCGATTTTCTTATTTCTGTATACAGGCGTGGTGGCGGGAAAAAACATATCACCTTATGTATATGTTCTCATTCATACTTTTACATACTCTTCTGGGGTCTTTATTCCTTTTATCTACGGCTTCGGTAACAAAAGTATTCGTAAGGAGGTAAGAGCCATGCTCCTTCCGAGGTCAATTGGGAGATTGACTGACAACAAGGGAAACACAGTGTACTTTGTCAATTCCAGACGTTCTTGAGCAAGATATACCTGATTATAGTAATGGATAATGATATGCTAAGTAAATTGACTTGCCCTTAAACGACGCTTGTAGTGGCCTTAACGAATTCAGTCAGTCAAAAAGTATTTTATGCTGTGAATAAAAACCAGAACATGGAAAAAGCAGTTTCCAGATACATTATTTAATGAAAAGAGAGTGCGAAAAACTTTTATGTTAAATGAAATCCAAAAATTTGTCGCATCCACAGAAGACCTATGTGATGCGTTAATAGTGTACTGCATTTTTTTTTTTTTTTTTTTTTTTGCATTTCTATGTTACCATTCACAATTGCATGGGCTGTAAAAAGTGATATAGTAATCAACGTTGTTATTTATTGTCTACCATATCATCTCAACAGTAGAATAATTGTTTAAGTTTCATCTTTTGTATAAAAGTTTTAAAGTTATCAATACAACACATAATATAGTGACAAACTTGACAACCAATAGTTTAATAAATGTTTATCAGCCTTAAGAAAAACTCAAGAATGTGAAACAATAATTGGAACTATCTTATAGCATGTTCTTGTTCAAAATTCCATATCTCGGGGAAGGAATCTTGCTACATTTGAATATATTTAATCATTTCATTTGTCAATGATTTTTCATTTCTATCAAAATAAAATAAAGATGAACAGCAACTAGGCATGAAACCCGTTCTTTACACTCTATGGAACTTATGCTCATACACAGTCTGTCTTGTACCGCTCTTATATAGTAAGGTCTAGTTCTCACATAACAAGCGGAGAATCTTTCTCCTGTCAACAGCCATTTTGTTAGTCATAATACGACTCCCGGGCCAACGGAATCGTAGTTGCCGATGCTCTTCCCTTATAGCGTGTAGGATCAGCTAACCATAAGACGTGCCCTTTTGTGTCAAGGGAACACTCCAATCAGCAGGGCTGCAAAATCTTGAGATTTTGATAGAAAACCTGTTAATGTGAAATTTGCCTTACACTGCGTACTATTCTGATGAAGGCCTGCTCATTCAAACTACTTTTTCACATCCAGAAAATGCTGAAATGAATCGTCGTATCTATGTTTATCTGGAAGAAACTACAGTTCATTATTTTCCTAAGACATATTTTACGACAAAATTTATTGATTCTTTCATCCTGAAAAAGAAATGGCAACCAAGCCTCACATTTACCTTGTTTTGTTACTTACCCACCCACTTACCCACAACCCCTCCATTGCCTACCCATTTTTGAAGTCGCTATAACCCACAGCCTGTCACACCCTTTACATCATAACGTATGCCAAATTGGCCAACTTGACTTATACGTCACACACAAAGACAGGGGCTGTCACAAATGAAATAATGCATGATTTTCTTATTTTGAGTTTTGTCTTTTTGATCTGTATATAAACTTATAGGATACAATTTTAAGGGTAATGCTATGTGTCAAACCATGTGTGCTCACTTACCCACGAACATACCCACATTAACAACGTTACTTAAGGCAAGAAAAGTTCAAGGAGGGATCGGGGGTCCCCCACAGGGACTTCCAAAAGGGAAAGATTAAAATTAATCAGTGATTTCCTAGCATCTGCCAATACCAGTAGCATACGGCACAAAGAAACATTTTTATGTCACCATGTATTGTTAGGCAGTGCGAACTCCGGCGTATAAATATTAGCCTATATATCGGTCAAAATTGCCTACGTCTGTAAGGTGTGATTCCGTCAACATCCTGATCAAGGAAGTAATACAAAACCTTGTACTGCCGCTTTAGAATCATCTTAAACAGTTAAACGGTTTGAAAACTGGAAAGTGAAAGCTGATTTTTTTAGTTTGGAAAATTACAGTGATGAAAGGGGAATGAAGTATTGGTGCTTTTTGCTTTCAGCCAGCACACTGCCTATCCTTGGACTCGTGCCTATTTCTAAGTCAAATGCAACATAAAAATAATATGCTGGGAATTTCTATTGATAGTTGTAGTCAGATGCCGTAGTCATCATATACTGCTGAGGGAGCCATATGGGGATATTTAGATTTAAATTAGCCTATTTCTTAGCCGAATATATAAAAAATCAATTTACCATGGGCCATACTAAAAGGAAGTAGGGGATAATTTTATTTTTTTTATTACATTCTTTTAGTTTTAGTTTTATGTAGTTGTTTCATCTTTCTTCCTTTTCCAGGTTTTGACTCTGTTTGTTATGTGTCTTTCATGTGTTTTCGGGGTTTTCGTGTGTTTTATGAGATGAAATGGTACCAATTTCCTTGCATGGTGAATAAACATTCTTATATCTTATTATATTATATAATTGTTAGTGTTTGTAGAGAAGTGAGCCATATTTGTATTTGAGCAATGTTTTGTGTGTGTGTGTTTTAACTTGCCTCTTCTTGTAACTAGACAGTCCACTATTGTGTGCCTACTAAGGTATGGGTCTGTCCAGGTCAATTGGTTAATATAAAAGGACTATTTGTACACGTATCCGGCACCCTTTTGCTTGGCACTTCGACGATGTCACAGAGAGTTAAGAACACTACAGGTATAGGGCTCAGTGGACCTTAACACCTTACTGAACCCCATAAAGTTAGTGTTCCCAACTCTCTGTGACACCGTCACCCTCCTGGATGTCACTGCTGACCAACATACTCACGTGCATAGATGTCTTGGGATCTTGCCCTTTAGTAATTATTTACTAGCTCGCTAGATGTCCACTATCTATGTACAGGTTACTTGTTTGCATAAAGTTAAGGAGAGAGTATTTTAAGAAGTCCAAAGAGGTATGTTTTGGTGTAGTTATTTCTTATGACTATGGACTTAATCTGTGATTTTGTTAGTTGTGGTTTGTGTAAATGTTTGGTTAGGTGAATTGTTGTAGGTTTGTTTCTTTTGCGTGTACATTGTACTTTGCGAAATGTTTGGAAATGCGATAATTTGTATATTTACGAATGGTAAAATTGTTAAACTTGCGAAATATGTATTTTGTACGTATTTGTATTTTTGCTTTCTGTAGTTTTCACGGAATTCGGAAGTGGCGTGAGCTTGCCTCTTTTGCTTACGAAATAAACTACTCCATTCCAGTCGAGACTTTGGTGTCTTATTTTGCGTAGTGTTTTTCGGGCCCCTTATCTGTTTGTTTCAAGTATGGTCCAGGAATCTGCTGAAAGGAGGTGGGGTACAGGACATCACACTCTTGAAAACACAAGTTTGTCGCAATAGTTCTGTCTACCCTGATTTGGACGTCAGTGTAACACAATTTGTTAGTCCCAAACACCCTTAATCTCATTTAACCACACTCTAACAACACAAATTTGCTGCTATAGTTATACATCGAGAATGAGAGGGTCGCCAATATGGAAAAGAATTGGTATCTCAATACAAAGCTTGCAAGAATCTGCACTCTGAAACATCTTGACACATTTATCACTAAATCCCTCCGTCTCCCATAGCGGGGTTAGATATGGTAGAGATAAATTGCCACCCCAAACTCTTTAGATTGCAGGAAATGACATTCAAAAAGAATAAGCTTGTCACAAAAGCTCTGGGTCTACCCTAATCTTGAAGTTTGGGGAATATTTGGCATCTTTATTGCAAAATACCTGACTCTTTAGCCAATTTTGTAACCACAGCCCTTCGTCTATAAAGGGGGATGCCACGAGACGTGTCTCTGCCGATTAGCGCATTACGTCATTGCTAAACTATTCATCCACTCTTTGGACATTGTAACCCTCAACTTCATTAGTGAATCGTTATTTTGTGGTTTAAAAAAGAAGCTGAAATTAATAACCAAAGCTCTAGTCAACCTGTATCGGTAGTATAACTGTAGTTAAAGTCAAATGAACAACGTGACTTGCATTCATGGAAGGGTTTGAAATAGGTTTGCTGGAGATTCGCCGGAAACTCCCTTCTCCTCCTTTCCCTCCATACGCATGTACGCCAGAAACTCAAAAGTATTCCATTGGTATCAAATTCAATAACTTATGCCTTCAAGTATACCAAAATGACAGCAACAAAAGTTTTTATGATTTTTTGGCTATTATTAAAGCTTTTTATAGCAGGGAGGTGGTATTAGATCCACTTTACTGTTTATAACATGTTGTAGCTCACGGTTAACATCATATTTCATTACAAAGAATTTAAAAATTTCAGTTCAGAAAACGTTTATATATCCATCTACACATACATCAAACAAAAATTTTTTATGTACGTGACTATAGTCATTCGTCTCCAAGTGACGGCAGACTCTTTTGTGGACCTGAAAACCGTTGAAAACGGTAAATCGAGAAAACCGCATTTTAAATAACAAGATACCACAAAAATCAATGGAAATTGTTTTATTGAATAAACAAACATATCCCATACAATATCAAAATTGGCTGAAAATAATATTTTTTAGCATCTCTGATTGGTAAGTATTAAATGAAGTCGAAAAGTTATTTTTCATATGTCACGGTTCTTGATTCCTTGCCGAAGGCAAAAGGAATCGGTTGCAATAACGATGGTAATTGTGAGGGTGTATGTGCGTGTGTTTGTGACGCTTGGCTTGTAAACTCGATATCTTGAAGCGGCTCATTGAGTTGACATCTACTATTTTTATGATGAGTTTGAAGGTAACGATTGCATGATAATGCTTCTAGTTAGCCTCATTACTCATGTTTCATTTCCTACAGTTACCAAAAATGTGAGAAACTGTATGTTTTTGTGAAAAGGGATTGTATGTGATTGCTACATAATGGTAAAAAGTGTCTGGTCACGAATTTGTAATAAATGATTTCAATCATTAATGACCCTGGTATTAACATTTCAATTGTGATTCAGATGGACAGAATCTCTTAGTTTGATCATTTACCATCAAGATGTGAGTGAATCTCAACAGTTGTGAAATAAATCATGAATTTTGTGAACCAACCCAATAAGCCCCTTTAAGATAGCAAAGATGGATACTTCTCATACTTACTTACTTATATATATATATATATATTAATATAGTTTGTTTTTATCAGTTTTCATGACGTTATGAAAATAACGTCCCTTTGGCTATCTATCCCAATTTTTTTTATAACAACTCTTTTTTCGTCTGGATTTAACTGAAAGTAACTGTCGTAACGACGGGACTTAGGATCCTGTAATAGTCCACATTAGCCTATGCCGGCCCAATTAGCATTACAAACACTTAAAAATCCACATCTTTGCACATCATTGGTACATGTTGACGTGACAAATTTCTGCTAAAATAACCCCATAAAACTGCCTTTAAAAGGTAATTTCGTCCCTTTTCTTTCAAAAGACATATAAGTCTATCTAGACACAACAGAAAAAGGGATCTTACCTAAGCAACTCCTTCCTTTACCAGAAAAAGTAGACATTGTTTTGAAAACAGTGAAAACAGTGAAACAGTTGTAAATCGTAAATTCAGGAAATCGCATTTGAAACAGCAAAACAGTCAATGACAATTGCCTTATTTAAATGACTACACCACTCTTAAAATATTACACTTTGGCTCAAAGAAAATTTAATACTAGCTCCTTATAATAACTTTTAAAAGAAAGTCATATGGGACGTTTTTCATGAATTTTCATGACGTCATGAAAACTGACGTAACACGTCATGCATTCCAAAATTTTGAACATCAATTGGTATGTTACGAAACCCCATCAGTGTCATAGGAAAATATAATTTTATTTCATTCTCGCTCTTACGAATTAATAAACCGTTTTTACGAATTAATAATTCGTTCAAGACTTACGAATTAATAATTCGTTCTTACCATTTACTCATTCGTTGCAACGACTTAAAAAATCGTTCTTACGAACTAGAAAATCGTCCTTACCATTTAATAATTCGCTTTTTACGAATTAATAATTCGTTGCTACGGATAAATAATTTGTTGCTACGAATTAATAATTCGTTGCTACGAATTAATAGTTTGTTCTTACGATTTCATAGCTCGTTGCTAAGAATTAATAACTTTTTTGCTACGAATCAACAATTCGCTGCTACGAATTAATAATTCGTTGATACGAATTAAAATATCTCCATACACGTTTTTATATTTTTTTAGAAAGACTTTTGCACAACCCTAAGTTTGATTCGTAGTATATAAGTCAACCCTAAATGGAACTTCAATGTCAGCGTAACTCTTTGCGAAACGGGGTCACGCTAATTGAAATAGCAAATTTTCGAAGAAAGAGTTTACAATGTCTCGAATAAAGTTAATGATGATAACCGACAATTCTGTTTTACGTCCCTTATTTTTTCGATCATCACTTTCTACGGGACCGGACTGAATCGCCTTTTGGGCTGCCATCTAAGAACACAGAATTAGGCTACGTGGGAGCGTACTTACGTTGTACAGCCTGGAGCAACAGTTTCTTCAGTGACGTCACTGCGTTGCGCATCTCTCTTTTTGTTGGCCGTCAAGCGTTGCGCATCTCTCTGTTTGTTGGCCGTCAAGCGCTTATTGTATTAAAACTTAATCTCTGAATCTGATGTGATCACCCAAGGGGCTGATGCAGGGTTTCGAAAGAGGGTCCAATGAGTGCCGGAGGTAAGAGTGAGACACAAATCACTGATTGGGGAGGGTCCGCTAAGGGGTTTCCCACAACCTTCATAAGGAATGTTTTTTTTTTATTTTGCTTGAAATCGTGCAATTTGGTGACATTCCTCTGCATTATTCCAGACAATGAAAGGTTGTTATTATGTTCTGCACAGTAATAATTCATAAAAAATTAAAAGCAGCAACATTTCCCAAACAAATTTATTAGAAAGCAAGCATCAAAGTTAGAAATATGCCCCAGGCATTAGTGCTCCATGTACTCAGATGATGTATACAATAAAGTTTTCTTTGATAATCATACACTGGATTGCATGGTATCGTCAAAACCAGAAGTCTAGATGATGAAATGATTTCCTCCTACTTCCTTATAATTGTATTCCAGCTTTTTGTTCTTTTGTGTTGGAATTATTTATTTCCACAAAAATCTTTTGTATTAAAAAAAGGTTTTTTTTAAAAAAAAAATTAGAGAGGGCACGCTACCTTTACCTTTCACGGATACGTGACCTTAATCTTGTGTACATTGAACGAAGTAACATCTACATTACGCGTGTGAAGCGGTAAAGTCTACCTCCTGAGTTTTTCTCCCCCGGGTCGGGGAAGCGATGCCGCTCCTACGTCGCGGACATCTTTGGAGCCTGAAACACTCCCCCGACGGCCCAGATTTTTGTCAGTTCTAGGTGCAATGCACCAGGGGGTCCACCCCTTTGCCCTGGGTTGTCATGAAATGGTGATACTGTTACGGAGTTCTTAGCTGACCTCCAGCCCACACTGTGTGCACCCCAAGCACTTCATAAAATAGCGACGGGGAAAGACTGAAATACGAGAAGATGTAATGAAAGAGGGCTAAGGAGTATTTGGCGGATTGCTAACTATTTGACACATTTTTGCATACTTCAAATCTTCATGTTTAAGTTCATTAGCTATGTGCTACCAGCAGTGAGTCTATCACTGAGGTGTGCACGAAGGGCGCTGAAAAAATGTATCGTAAAGATGTGTAATACGTTGTACTTGTCATGTTCATCCCGCGAAAATGTTGACACTAATATGCAGTTGCTACATGTTCCCCTTTTTCCCTTAAACTTAGCGATGCTTTCTTCTAATGCCTACTCCAAAATCGAGAAAGAAAAATTTATACTTAGAAGAGGTCGTTTTCTTCAAGGCAAACTTAATAAATAGGCCTAAGTTCATATATCAGTGAGAATTATACTTAATAGGTGAAACATCACTTTAATCTGTTTTATGAATAACTCAAACTAATGGCCTGATCATTCCTCATTTTGAAACAAAGTTTTATATTCACGAAGAGTCATTTTTTTCTTGTTTATTTGTCTTACAAAGTAAAAGGCTGGACAGTCCTTACTCCTGAGCACTGCTAACATAGTAAAAATACCAAGGAATAATCTTCAGGAATGACGTTTGGATAAGGACGGTTATCATGCGAGGGGACAATTGGGATATGCTCTCTCAATAATTTGGTAATAGGTGCTTATATTTGTGAGTGTGAAATGTTGTCCCTTCTGATAATGTGGTTAGGAGTACGGGAAACCTTTCATATTTCTGCCAAAGTGTAAAATTTGCTGACATTTGGGTGAACATTAGACTGCTTTCTCAAGCTGAGTGGTCATGGAAAATGATTTTATTCCTCGAGCTGAGGTGTACATGTTTGATGATTACTGAACATTGGTCACAAATTTACTAAACGCAAGTGCAGCAATCATGGGTGGGGGGATTTCTGCCATAAATCTGGTTGATTACGAAATACGTTTTGTCCATAGGTCACCGACCATATGTTAAATAGCGTTAGGCTGATCGCTATAGCGACGGCTTCGGTACCGGGGCCATAAAAAGAAGATGAAGATGAGTTTCTAATAATTTATCGTTGATTTATTCGGTTATTATTCTCCTTTATTGAATTGTATCTACATGATGATTGGTGATGGATTAACTTAATTATCCTGGCTGGCTTTAAAAAATTATTCGGGGTACTACCTGCTCCTGGAACATGGTTAAACGTTACAAAGTTGTTGACGCTTCCAAAACCGTAACTTGTATGTGAGCCTTGCAGTGGCTGAAATCTCTGCAACAAGTAAGGCACTATTATGGAATATGGACCAAGGGCCCTGACTTGCCGTAAAGTAATTGACCACATCAAAGGGATGGAAAACCGGACGCAACGAGGGTGAAGATTAGAAGTCTGACTTGAATGTAAATAAGGTATTGTACCATAAGATTGCAATCCTGTAAACAACAAAATGGCGGCCCTTAATTAAATTGATTAGCCTTAAATATACTTCATTATATCCACTTTGTTTCTTTTTTAAATTAATTTGGAAAGGTTTTGCTCTGGAACAACATGCATGTGGAATAAATAATTAACAAATGTGATGTAAAAATGACATACATATGATTAATGAAATGGATGTTAGGAGACAGCAAAGGGAGGGCCAGTGGATCACGTAACCATAGGCGTACGAGACGAGGGCAGGGGCAGAGTGCCCCCCAAAAAGGGAAAGGCCCTGACATGCACAGTCCTAATTACTTCCATATCCAAATTTCATAAGATATGAGTAAACTTGCTAATGGTATATGTAGTCTAACAATTTACTGTTCACTTACTTTGCGCAGTGTGGTTCTGGTTTACCCCAAAAACTGAGTAAAAAGTTAACTTTAACAAGCAAGATGAAAAAATTTCCGAAAGGAGTAGAAACTCTTGGAAATATATCCAACTCAAATTAAGCAATAAATATAGCACCATTTTGCATCTAGCCCACCTTACATGAGCAAAAATTTTCCAATGGGGAGGGGGAAACCCTTCCCCTTAGACCTTCCCCCAGTACGGCGATTCACATATGGTGAAAAACCCCCTCCCCCGTCTTTGGGAGATGGATCCACGGCCTTGACTTTGGGCAACTTTTTGAGATTCGGGCAAAAATTTTCTGCCCCCTCCCCCCAAATTTGAAGAGTCCAGTACGCTTATGCACATAACTGGAAGAAGAAAACAATCAAGCTTGTTTAAAAGAAGCAGTTCAATCTAATAAGGGATGGCGTAGTTACACATTGAAACAACACAGCATAACTTATTGCAAAAATATCGGAGAGTTGTCAGAGAGTATAACCAAATACGGCATCCTCAGCTTCTATTCCAACAGTATCATGGATAACCTATTTCCAGATATACCAAGCTCCCCAGTCTTTAAAGATTCTTCCGACGACCGAGAGCTAACATGCAACCGGGCTAGCCCGAAAAAGCAGCAGGAACCCGAGCAGATCCGCCTTAATAACGACACTTACAAAAAGGTCAAACAGGATTCGTTTGTACTGATTCAGTTGCAATCCACGCTCATCAGGGTCACTACCGAAATCAAACGGCTCGACAACCAGCTGACAACGGGCAACGTTCCTTTACACCTCCTGGTTCAGAGAAACCTACCCAAGCTGCCCCGGTCCTTGAACTGTCCTGAGGAGTTGATAGATTCTTGGAACTCTCTTCTCTGTAAGGCAGGCAAGTAAGCTGCTCGGTCAAGCTTGGAGACAGGAGCTTTCCTGCCCAGCAAAAAAGCAAAAGGAACGATACCAGGAGGAAGAAGAACGAGCCTTAGGAGATCTGAGGGTAGAAGTGAAGAGGCTGTTGAATCACTTGCTTCAGAAGAGACCCGAGACCAAAGTATCCCACCGACATAAAAAGTCAGAAAGGTGCCACCATCCGTACATGAGGTAGACCACCCCGACTTACTCATGTAGTACACCCAAATGGCTCTTTATTGACATAACTGCAAATGTACCCATGTACACAAATCCCCCACAAGAGGAAGTCTTACATGTCGTGCAAAAAGCGTTAGGGGTAGCCCTGCAAAGCTATTACAGTATGAAAAAATGTTACCACTTTTCATGCGTGACCTAGTCAAACTAATTCTCAGGAGACATTGCTTAGAATTTGACGACCAGTTTTTCTATAAAAAATATTGAATGTGCAATTGGAAGCTAAACCTCCCCTGAAATCTGCGGTATTGACATGCATCACTTAAAAGTTGTGTGATATGAAAATAACATAGTTGGATGTTTGATGTAAAAAGCATTAAAAATCTAGAAAATAGCCGCAATTTCCATTAAAATCCATCAAATATTGACCATTTTACAGGGTAATTTCTATTTCACACTGTATCATGAATAAACGTGAGCTAAATATGCAAATATGTGACATCGAAAGAAGAACATATCATGAATGGCTCATGTTAGCCTTTGTTTTGGCAACCTTAATTTCCAGGACACTGATAGCATTGTTATCCCCTGAGGGGTTTATTATGAAAGTTAAAAATCTTTTCTTCAGAAACATTGATATCACTCAACAAACTGTAATTTGTCTGATCAGTAATTAATTAATTTATATAGTGTTAACAAAAGAAATCTTGACACTGTGCAACACTCCACATCATTATTTTTGCATAGGCAATGAGTTTCTTCAGAAACCATCGAACTTTGAAGACGGATATTTTGAGAATGGTAAAAGATATTGAAATAATTCCAACGGATCTTTCATTGGAGGACTTAACTCTTTAACTGACAAGTGAAACAGCTCTTTTTGGTGGCATGTCACACGGCCTTTAAAAAATCGCATTATGCCGACAGATTTCAATATCATTATCAATTATCTTGCTGGTAATAGGGACGACATCCTCCTACTGTGCAATGGCACATTTGAGAAACTTTCTAATCTAGTGGCAACATGAATGAAACATATTAACAATTTAAGTTCACAATGGAAGCTTCTAACAAGGAAGTAACATATCTCGATCTTAACATATTTAAAGGCAAACCTTTGTGCAAAAGTGGTCTCCTTGACACTAAAGTCTATACCAGGCCCACGGAAACCTTTCAATATTCAGATCGGAACTCAGCGCACCTATCAGCCACCTTCAAAGGCTTCACTGTACACTGACTCGCTCGGCTGTGCAATAACGAGAGCGACTTTCTGGAGAAACGTAAGTCCTTCACAGAGAAACTGCTTATGAGAGATTGCTCACTAGAGGCAATCAACAGCGCCAGCTCGCATGGCTTACTCTGACCGAAATTTCTGCTAACTGAGAAAACGAAAGCACAAGTGCCGCTAATGGTTTATAAACTTATCTTCACCCCACATATAAAAAAAGGCACGAAAAATTGGCACCATATTGCTCAAAACCCGCAATTACATAAACTATTCCCCTAACAACTAATTATGTTCTATAAAGGTAAAAAAAACCAAAAGATTTTCTTGCTAAATCAAAGCTTACTAGTTCTGGGGAAAACGAAGAATTAGTTTCAGACGATACTTTCCTTGATGCTCTATTAGAAGAAATGAGTATATTTAAACCCATGCCACGCATGATGGCCTGCTACAGAAGTTGAGCCATTTTTACATGAGCAAGACAGCAGAGACCAGTCTAGCTTGGTTATAAGAACCAACTTTCAAAAATATTCACACACGGCACATTAAAAAGCCAATAATTCTTTCGCATGAAATCACGTATGATGATATCGGGCCTTCCCTAAAAAATGTGCGATGTCAGTTCACCGACAGAGTGCAACGTCAGATAGCGCACCGCCTACCATTTTCTCACGAGAGACTACTTGTCACACGTGTGAGAAGTAGTCGAGAGGTACGTACTGACTACTTCTTTTACGAGCAACAAGTGGGGGATTATGTCACAAATGACATTCTTTTGGACATTCTCGGCTTCTATCCCAAAGGAAACAGACGGTTATTTCATAAAAATAATGAATAAACATAGCCGTTAGAAATCCATTTTGAAATTTGAACCTCTTAAATTGCCCATATAAAAGCATGCGCGGCAAATTTTCATTGTGGTATGAGAAATAGGGTGCAAGGTGTTTGAATTAGAGAGTTATTTGACGCTGTTTTAAAGGCACCGTAGCAGTCAAGTTATGATTCGATTTCACATGTTCAGACACAAAAAAAACTTCGATTCAACAAGATAAAGTGTAAAAACTTCTTTGCATGTGACTGGGCAAATGTCTGTTTCATCTTAAATGAAAACTTCAGTCTTTGACTTTTGAATTTCATCTTGCATATTCACATTGAAGCTGTCATTGTACACAGCGTTGAAGTTGCAAACATTGTGTGTTGACAACTAAGCACAATAGGTACATGTCATCTGCTACATCTTGAAGAGGACATCGCCGACGTTTGACTATCTCTTCAGCATTGCCAGTCGCTTTAAATGAAAATTGAATTGCCTGTTTCGTCGCGTGGTGTCGCTCATACATAAGTGTTGCTTCACTTCCTTGTCAAAAGCTGAATTTGTATAAACGCTTACAATACAGGCAATAATGCGGCAATTGGTCAAAATTCAATTGCAAAGTATGGACTCCTAATTGGCCTACTCATTTGCATATGGCATTAGAATTACTTCTAGCACCAGAATCTAATCTTACGAAGCAATAACCGGTCGTTTTGAATTTTTCTCTATTTATTTTAGCTGTCGGCAAATTCCTCGACTTTAAATGATCGTTCTATTTAATCCATTTGTTAGGGTATCTGTAGAATTGAATGAGGTTGCCAATGATAAGAAGTGTAAATTGTCAGTGCCAAACAAAAGAACTGAAAAGTTGTAAGTCTCATCATCCATCATTTGCAGGATTATCTCCTCACACATGTCTGGGTCTACTCGGATTAGCACAAATTAAAGTCGAACTTTCTTCTCCTGTCCAGGTAGTAGTTCCATACTCTGACAAAGCATGGTTAAAGCCTGTTAAAATTAAAGGCATCTTGCAAACATCTTCTTCTAATGTCTGGAAGGGATAGCGAGTTTTATCACGAATTTCATTTATAACTAACTGTCCAAACCATTCTGCAACAATATTACGGAAATTTGAAGTAAGTGAAGAGTTGGTGGGCTAACAGAAAGTAAACCCATTGTTCTACAGAATAGAAGGGATTTTTTTTATTTTGTTGATAATCTTAGCAGCTTGCCTATGCTGATTATACTTCTGAAGTGTTAGCATTGTCTGAGATATGTGTTTAAATCATTTCTTTAAAAGATCAATGTATTTGCCTGGATGCAGTGGCGCCGGCAAGGGGGCATAGGGCGCGTCACCATCGGTTTCTGAAAAAAATCTGAAAATTTCCAAAGGATCCCAAAAGGCAATTAAGCTATAGATTTCTGTAGGGGGTAGGGTGAGGTGTGTTTTCGACCAAGTGATGGATCTATTGTAATCATTTCCTATCACAAATGTTTCTCAAACTAATAGAATTTTTGCAAATCCTTCGCAAACAATCAAAATTTTAGCGCGCTTCCGGCGCTTTAAACCATATCACAATGTTGTTCAAAATATTGGACATATCTGAAGAGCACGCGTCAGCTCCCGGGCTAAAGCTGCTGCCTGCACAAAAACCTTTGCTGCCCGGACAAAAATATTGCTTTTCTTGTTTTTGAAACGTTTGCAAAGTGAATTATACACTACGTCCGTTGAATCATTTCAAACAACTCTGAATAAAAATGATTTTACCATAACTTCTCCAAAATCTAGGCAGTCATTTCAAGTCTGTTTGCGAGTGTCATGAGGACTATGTGAGCCTCATTTCTTTTGTTTGACTGGGTCAGAGGTCAAGCACTATACTAGGGCAGTTCATTTTAAAATTAGGACTGATTGCAGCAAGGAGAAATTAATGAGAGAAAAGCTGTACCAGGTTAGTGCAACGAGAAGATTGCTACCAGTTCCAGTACCAGAATTTTGAAAAGTCTCTGACATGTACAGTCTTAATCACTTCCATATCCACATTTTACTAGATCAGATTAAACATGGGAGTGGTATATGTAGTCAAACTATTTATTGTTTACCTACTTAACACATTGTGGTTCTGAATTACCCCAAGGACTGAGAAAAAAAAGGAACTTGGTGATATTTTCAATTCAACTTAGCACCAAATGTAACACCATTTCGCATCTAGCCTACCTTACGTGGGCAAAAATTTTCAAAAGAGGGAGAGGTGTCCCTGTCCCTTTGATCCCCCGACAAGACAGTGATCAGTGTCATCTGTCAGATCAGAGAAAGGCGCCCGGACAAAGTTTGGACCTGCGGGGAACACTGTTAAGGTAATAATATTTGGAACTATTCAGATCATAACAATTTCCGAAAAACAGAGATTCATTTCCAAACACCTTTAAGGGCCTCGCATCAATATGGGATCTTTCAATCTAATTTGTAGCATGACGTGAAAGGGAATTGAGGGTAAGTATTGCCGTTAGAGATTTTTCAAAATATCTTACCGAGCCCTTCGCCCGGGGCCATTATCGGTATAGGTGGTGATTGCTAATACACTTACGACGAAAAAGCATTCTGAAACGCGTTTGTTTGTCCTCCACCGCTTTTGCTACACCTATCAGGGAGGTCTAACATCACCTCCCTGCACCTATAATATCTCTCTCGCCCGCCCATCCCTTTGCTGGAAGCTGTTTGTCTGGATTCAACATTAATAAAAATACGATAGTTGTAAAAGTGCTCGGCGTCACACTCTAAATTATCACTTGGATTTCAGGTAAAAAGCATTATGTCGCTTCCCCCATTTATTAACTAATCCAGAGATTTCTGCCAGCCTTAGATGAACTTTTATAATACACACTGAAGGAAAGCAAAATTTCTTAGAAGTCCAAGAATGTCTCTGTGGAGTCCTCGCACGTATTTTAAAAACTTTCCCGAATAGAAAGCAGTAAAATAGCCGGGTTGGCTTCAGGAGGTTTGTTGACAACGTATTCTTCTCTTAGATAACATACTCTCCTCTGTAACCAAACAAAAAAATAGCATTTACTCAATTATGAAGATTTTCCCGCCATACATAAAATATCTTAAAGATATCACCATTTTGCATCTAAGCAACCTTAAATTAACATCTTTTTTCAATGAGGAGGGGCATATCCCTCCCCTTAGACCTCCCCCAGGACGGATGTAGTGACAAAGGAAGGATCTTCACTGTTGTATGCAAACGCAGGGGCACATAAAAACGTGGAAATTTACTTGAGAATTTATCTGAAGTGGCATTATGACATCATCGGTGGTCCCCACATCACCAAATTCTGGCGGCGCAATTGCCTAAATGTAAGAGTGGGAAAATTGTGAAACGTATACCTTAAATACAGATTTTGTTACTTGCTTTGGGATCATTCATTCCATTTCATTTGAGTGGAAGAATGCTATCCACCACACCTGGCGCTTATCCAGGATTGTGTCATGGGAGGGGTATTGAAGAAGTGCGTCAAGGGGAGGGGTCTAAGGGGGTTAACCCTCTCCTTTCCCCTCCCTTTTGGAGAAAAACGGCTTTTCTGAATTCTCCAGATGCAAAATGGTGAAATATTTGTGCCTCAAACGTAATAAATTTTGTAGTAATCATGTGCATTTTCCCATTAATTTTTTCAAGCTTGGGTCATGGGGGGTTTCAGCCTGCCAAAACACCCACTTGGCTACGCGCCTGCACCATAACCTACTGAGCTGTTCTATAAAGACGTAATAAATATCCTCTATTACTATTTTGCTTAGGTATAACAAGTTAATACAGAAATGGAAAACTGATTGCAGTTCAGGTAATCCAATTACTACTCTTCAGAAAGCCTTGAATACTTCTTTTAGATGCTCTCTGGATCCTCTGCTAAGGAATTTTAATTTCAGATTTTAACATCGTATTTCTCTCACAAACTCTTATCTTTACAAAGCTAATTTGATTAACGAATGACGAGTCTCTCTCCATAGGAATAAGTCTGCTGTGAATCGTAACAAGTGGTCCTCTCTTTTTGTCGTTATTCCAGTAGCCACAGTGTATGTCTCATGTTACAGTCACTTGGCTGTTTAATGGGTACAAACTTCGTTTTTTCTGTGTTCTTTTTTCTGTGTTCTTTCTGCACCTTTTTCCACCTTTAGTTTTCATCTTCCATTAAAAAAATGTCCCTTTGAGTAGAATTTGTACATTTATTTATATTTTCTTAAGTTTTTCCATCGATTCATTTTACATTCATTATAATATTGTATACGATTTGAAGGCGGTCCCTAGCCTTCAAGACCGTACATGACGGGACAAATAAAAAGAAAGAGTGGGATAGAGCTTCTACTAAACTAAAGGTAAAATTTGAAAAATCAGGCAGCTTATCCTTATAGACAAATAAGTCATAGGCTGCGGTCACCCAAGTGGGAGGGGGAGAATGCTTCATACGCATAGATCGTAATAGGGACGTAGCGAACTCAATCGATAGCCAAAGTTGTTCAGCTTGACCGTATATTGAAAGTGTCGATCGATATGAACCGGGTACTCTTGCTTAAAAAGGCCAAATGTTATCTTGCTTCGTTTTAAATTGCTGACATCTTTTTTGATGATGAAAATGACACAGTTTATTTCCATCCACTTGAAGTACACGACACATACGGTAACAGACAGACACTGGTAAATATAATATACATATTTACATTTTGTAAAGTTTGTCTTGAATATATTCGAAATATGATGGAAAAAGAGAAAACTGAAGTTTTGCCCTACATAAATAATTTACAAGATGAATTGAAAAGAGGTTGTAATGACAAACTTTGCAAATTAATATATACTACCACCAAAAAATACACTATAGAAAAAAGAAGGAAAGAAGAAAAAAAAAGAAATTTGCAAAAGGACGTTAAGGAAAGATAAAGTCAGAAATAAGGCAAAAAGATAATAGGCTAGTACACTTATTCAGAAATTTTCTTCATAACCAAAGAAGGAGGCATAAGTTAATCTTGACAATTTTGAAAGTGAAATACTGAAGGGAGGTGGCTTAGATGATTATTATAATGAAAAAAGATTTATTATCCTCTATTGGTATAATCACCAGCAGGTATTACAAGGACACCATTGGTAACAATAATGGAACCCAATCAATCGGCTTGTGCAAGAGTTTTAATTTGAATATTGTAAATGGTAGATTTGGTAGTGATACATACCAAGGTGAGTACACCTGTTTTGAGCCTAATGGCAAAAGTGTTGTGGATAATGCCATTGTTTCTATGTCTCTCCTCCCTACTACCACAAACTTTTACATTGGTGATTTTGACTGTGGCCTTTTTGATGTTCATGCTCCAGTTTACATCACTTTTAACTCTAAAAATAAGCTTGCTTGTGATTTGCCTGATCTTCATGATGATCTCCAGAGTAATATTTTCGATAATTGTGAGGATAATGCAACACCTTACTTAAATCTTATTGGAATCATGATCTTCTCAATAATTATAAGGATGGTTTCCTGCATGATGATATTAAAGCAGTCGATGACCGCATCAAACATTAAAAAACCATAATCCGAAGGATTATTGGAATATTCTGAATGCTTCTGGTTCTTGCTTATGTAGCTCTACAAGCGCAATCTCACTCAGCACATTTATGAGTCATTTTAAAAGGCTTAGTCAAGTAAAGTCTGAGCAAACAGGCAAATGCAACCCCATTTTAAAAAGCTTAGTCAAGTAAAGTCTGAGCAAACAGGCAAATGCAACCCATGCAACCAAACCCATACCATTAATATGGATATTTATAAGCCTTTCACTTTTGATGAAGTGCAGCAAGTTGCTTAAAAGTTGAAAAATAGTAAGTCAAGTGGTGTCGACAACGTAATCAACGAATTTTTGAAAAATTGCCCTGAGGATGTATTAGAGCTTGCAGTTAAGGTGTTTAATCTTATTGTTTCGTCAGGACTTGTTCAAGCTGAGTGGTGCATAGTTATCATTCTACCTATTTATAAAAATAAAGGGTCTGTCAATGATCCAGATAATTATCGTGGCATCACTCTACTTAGTTGTATGGGAAAGTTGTTTACAGCCTGTATCAATTCAAGACTTACATTTTATCTCGACAGCATTGGTATTATAGGTGAAGGACAGGCTGGGTTTCGTGAGGGTTATAGCACAACCGACCACATATTTGTTCTACATTCATTAATTGATCTTTGTCTCTCAAAGAGGAAAAGATTATGTTGTGCTTTTGTAGATTACAAAAAGGCTTTTGATCTTAATGATAAGTCATCATTGTGGAGCAAGTTATTAGCTAATTACATCAATGGGACCATTATTCGTGTGGTTTATAACATTTATGAAAATGTCCAAATCCTGTGTGAAACAAGGCTCTAAATTGTCTGAATTTATCCCCTTTATTATTTGCTATTTACCTTAACGACTTCGAATTTTTCGTGAGTAAATATTACAGTGGTCTTTCTTTTGCCAATTCTGAATTTACAAGAGTATTGAGATTGATGCTGATATTAAATATTTTGTAACGATGAATGTTTTGTTGTACGCTGACGATATGGTTGTTATGGCTGATTCTGCGAATGATTTGCAGTTAGCCCTAAATGCTGTTTATGATTATTCCAATATGTGGCATTTGACTTTGAACACTGCTAAGACCAAGGTGGTCATTTTCCCAAGAGGCAAATTAAGAAACCCCAATGTCTTTGCTTTTGGCAATGCCAAAGCTTCAGGTCGTCGATGATTATGTTTATTTGTGTACAGCCTTTAACTTTAATGGTTCTTTTAACAAAGCAATAAAGAAACAAGCAGATCCGACCAGAAATGCTATCTTTGCTTTGATTGCAAAAACTAGAAAGTTGTCAATACCCGTTGATATTCAGTGTGATCTCTTTGAAAAGACGATTCTTCCAATTTAATTGTATGACTGTGAAATTTGGGGATTTTCTAATTTAGACCACACTGAGGATCTCCATCGAAAACTCCTGAAAATAATTTTAAAGGATAAAAAACTGCACCTAGTTTTATGGTTTATGGGGAAACTAGAAGTTCTCCACTGCCCTACATTGTTGAGAAAAGAATGTTGAATTTTTGGACAAGAGTTTCTGAGGGTAAGAGCTCTAAATTGTCAAGTTTGATGTTTAAGCTTATGTTTAAACTGCATTTGTCAAATGAATTTCATTCAAAGTGGATACCAAGGTGAAAAGCATTCCAGTTAATAATGGTTTTTCCGGCATCTGATTTAATGTAAACATGTGCAGCAATAAAAAAAATTACCAGTATTTCACCAAACAATTAATGATTCTTACTCTCAAAATTGGCATAGTAAAATGAGTAACAATTAAAGGTGTGTAAAGTATAATATTAACAAGGTTAATGAGAAATCTGGACGTTACCTATCGACATTGAAATACTAGGGTCGAGGTATAATCTTTGCCGCTTATGATGTGGTGACACCAAAATCCCGACTGCTGTTGAAAGTAAAGCTGATTCTTTTAATCCTCTTTTGTGCTTTCTATGTATATCTGGGGATTTTGCTGATGAGTTTCACTTGGTAATGAAATGCCCTTCTTTCTCACCACAAAGAACATTGTATGTTAAACCCTATTATTATGTCTGGCCCAGTCTTTGGAAATACCAGCAGTTATTTAATGTTGCAAATAGAAATCAACTCTCTAAGCTTGCCAAATTTGTGTTTTTTATAATGAAAAAGTTTGAATGAAACTCGTGATGTACCGGGTAGTATACAGTCTAGGTACAGTGCATTTGTATTTCATTTATTACCTAAGTTAAGCACTTAAAGCTCTTTAAGTCCTGCTTGTGAGTAATTTTCTAAGTTTCTGCTCCATTGTTTTGTAATACATGTACACATTTTGTTTGTAATCCTCTTATACCCCGGAAGGAATCTCATGTCCTTCAGAGCGGCCCAGGCAAGAAAGGAACGCTCGTACTGTGATAACGACATACACAGTGTGTGCTGTATCGTGCCTAGCTTTATACTAATGCACCAATGTGCAGAAGCTCATACCTTCAACCAAGAGTCCGTGGGTTTTGTCTTTCTTAGTACAAGCGTAATTTGGCTTTAAATGACCTCAAATGACTTATGATCCATAGCACCTTAGAACAAAACTTCCAGAAAAACATAAACAGATCACTAGCTAAGCATCATTATGACAGGCAGTCAACTCTGTTTATCATTAGGTGGAGGAGGGGTTAAAACTTTTGAAAAAATATCACAAAATGAGCCCTACGACTCATCTTGGGCCTTGGACCCAAAATTTCTGTACACTCTGAAGGTACCACTAACCGAATATCATTATGACAAACCATCAACATTGTACAAAAGAATCTATAGTTGAAGGAGGATTTTGCAGATCTTGGACCCAAAC